>JAVTVY010043158.1:0-20994 GCA_036873755.1 Hanleya hanleyi | reverse complement strand
TGAACTTATCAACGAAATAATCGCAAACTTTCAAAGTAAGAGACGATATCATGTTAATACAGCGATGATTGATGGGGTTAATTGAGGATATTGTAGTCTCCTCTTGTACAGGGTTCTTGTCCGTTCAGTGTGATTGGTAGCTGATCCGTTAGGCCGTCGTGTTGATTGTGATATAGGAGTGAAGCATTCTCACGTTCGGCTATTTCCGTATTGGCAAAACGTAACCTCTCACATAGAACGCACAAAAAGCCACCCGTGGAGAGCGTATGGCAATGATGTAGTGAGGCGTCTACGAAATAGTGTCTTTGACAATCGAGCGATCCCGTCGGATTTTATTTTGAAATGAAGTTAATTTTAACCATAACAGCATGATACAATCAAATTATACAAAAGTATTTCTATATTTAGTTGAATAACAGCTATCTAGCCCCAGAACTCGAGCCAGCTGCGCTAAGTTCCGCTATTTCGAAAATAGCCAAACGGGAGACCTGTTCCTCCGAAAAGTAATTGTGCGCATGTGCGAACGTGATCCCGTTTCCGCTCCCAGAATCAACCGGGCCAGAGGTCATTTTCGCAGCTAGTGAGTTCTGGGGCTAGATTGGGAGAGAGCTTTTAAATAGGTGAAACGGACATGTGCTGTGGGGAATTTGGAAAACTGCCCGCTTGCTATTTACCATCATGCATTCGGGCTCGCGAATCTGAGAAAAAGAGCACGCTGAGCTATAACATTCACAGACTTTCGGTATCATTTGCTTTTGGCGAAACACATGTATTCTTATACTTTTGTATGTGTACCACTCATGCATCTCAAATTTGAATATGGGGCGGTTTGCCGAAGATTTTGCCCCCGACAAGGCGCGGTTTGGTGTCAAAATGAAACAATCCGGAAGGCATGAAAAACCTGGTTAACATGAAATATATCAACTTGTATGTTTCACAGCTATTCTAAGGCACTTGACTTTCTCTTAGTTTGAATAAAAATATACCAAAGTAGTGCTTTCGTGGCAAACGTCAATCCAGAAGGGGTAAATGTACTATATTTCTACCGCTACACACAAGAAACCAGTTTAGAACCAACAAAAACTTAACTTCAAAATATTGAATATGTCAGTGACTACGTACAAGCTGCCTAACTATAATTTTGATTTTGGACTGGCTTTATATGAAAATATATATTTTAATGAAACGTTTCTTCTTATATCAAAGTATGACAATTTCATGTAAATAGAACAATTCAGTCCGGTTGTTTCAAGGCGACACCCGAGTAGTATATATTACAGATTTAAAGCCGCATTGACCTACTTATTTGTTCCCCCGGGTAAAATTTAAGGGGGTACTAGGTCACGTGGCGATCATGTGATCGATGGGGAGGAAAACTACCTGCAACACAGAAGAGTTCCAATGGGGAGGTAACTCTTGATGCACTTTTGTGATTTTTGAAATTCTCCAGGCTGCTGCATGGTCCCATTGGGCCGAGTGAGGTATCCCCGCTCCTTAAGGGCTATCCAGTCATGGGTGTTTTCACAGAAAAAAAATAAGTGAATAAATAATAAGCGGAACACCGATTTCTACAATTATATGTATTATACAATATACGGGAAATGCCTGTATGGGTATATCCCTATACTGGCTATGGGGGTATAGGTCCAACCTGGGAATTTTTTTCGTGGGCTATACTATGGGTTGTGGGGTTTCGTTTTTCTCGTCTCGCCAAGAAAATCACAACGGGAAGGGTTTCGAAGCGAAACGGTGAACTTTTTGGAATTTTTTTCGGAAAAAGTTCACCGAGGCCTGGGTAGGCCCGTATAGCTCCATACTGGCTATGGGGGAGGGGTGGTCAACACTTTTTGTGAGTGTTACTATGGGCTGTGGGGTCTCGTTTTTCTCGTCTCGTCATTTAGAACACGATGGGAACGGTCTCGGAGCGAAACGGTGAATATTTTGGAAAAAGTTCACTGAGTCCTGGGTAGGCCCATATAGTTCCATACTGGCTATGGGTGGTCAACTTTTTTTGTGGGTGTTACTATGGGTTGTGGGGTGTCGTTTTTCTCATCTCGCCAAGAAAATCACATTGGGAAGGGTATCAGAGCGAAACGGTGAAATATTTTGAAAAGTAACGGGTAGGTGTGTATACAGGGTGCACTCCCGATTCTTCTATTGGGCAAGGATTAGACCATGCGTACGTTTTTCGGCCACCAGTTGTTGTAAACTCTTCAACCCAAATCACTTATATGTATATATTTTCTGAAAGAGCATGATTAAGCTATTATTTTAAGACATAGCACTGCTATAATATAAAAAAATGAATCTCAAACATTCCCCTCCAAGCTTGCTTCATTTTTTCGAGAAAACCCCCTTAAAATTTCGAAAAATGCTCAAATTCGGCTCAATTTCCAGAAAAATCTGTAAGAGCGATTTCAATTAAACTTCTTACTCACGTCCCGGTCTCAACTTCAAAAGGCAAAAAAGTGGGTGTCAACCTCCCCTTTTTTTCAGATTTTCTTCCCGTAAATGAGTCCGGATTTTTAGGGACACCCAAGGGGCATAACTGAGGCAGGACAAAATTTACTCATGATCCCGATCACCGTGTAGACGAAGCCAGCCTTATATGTTTTGTAATTCGATCTGTACGTGCTCGTTTGAAGCGTTGATAATGCTGAATAGGATGGTATTATAGATATAAGCTATTAAGAAGACAAGAAGAATTATGATGTAGCAGAACACGGGCAGTCTATCGTATTATGAAATTAGACCGGGGCCATTACTACGAAACGGTGGAGGGCCACCATATTCCCATATAGGTCCACTAGCTACGGGGGAGGGGATAGGCCCATACTGGGTGGACGTTTTTGGGTCTAGGTGAGCCCCTCATGATCCTATGGTGTCGTATGAGGTCTTACTTTGAAGCTCATGTGGAGGACTAATGATTTGTCCATTTTCAATATTCTGCGCATGCGCAGTCTGGCCGTGGTATAGAAATCAGGCATTTTGGGGGGTATGTGGGGGAGTGTTTGGGGTAGAGATGGACCGCTATGGGTCCGAATGGGTCGTGGAAGGTGTCAAAGTGAAGATTGTGTGGGGTAGAGACAGAATGGCGTGTTTTTAAGTACAAGTCGCGTCAATCTGCGCATGTGCAGTTGGTTGTAGTAAGTAAAGTTGCCGTTTTTGGGCAGTGCAGGAAGGTATTTGGGGTAGAGATGGACCATCCTTGGTCCGAATGCGTCCTGGAAGGTGTCATTTTGTAGCTCTCGGGGTGTACATACCGAATGGAGGGATGTTCACGACATTTGTGACGTCCTCGGTGACGTCATCAGTAGGAGTAGTAGCAAAAGTGGGCATTTTGGGGAAGCGAAGGAAGGTATTTGGGGTAGATATGGATCATCCTTGGTCCGAATGCGTCGTGGGGGTGTGATCTTGTAGCCTTCGGGGTGGACACCACGATTTGAGGGATGTCCGCGTCATCTGTGACGTCATCAGTACGAGTAGTAGCCAAAGTGGGCATTTTGGGGCAGTGAAGAAAGGTATTTGGTGTAGAGAGGGACCATCCTTGGTCCGAATGCGTCGAGGGGTGTGTCATCTTGTAGCTCTCTGGGTGTAGACCACGATTTGAGAGATGTCCACATCATCTGTGACGTCATCGGTGACGTCACTGGTACGAGTAGTAGCGAAAGTGGGGATTTTGGGGCACAATGCGCAATGAGTGTATGCGCGTATGTGTGTGGTGGTGTCTGTACATGGCTGGCGCCCCGTCGTCGCACGCACACACACACACATACGCGCATACACTCACTGCGCATTGCGCCACAAGGTCAATAGGGCAAGAAATTCGCTTTTATACTACTAATCCTCCCTTCATTGCCCCAAGATGCTCACTTTCGCTAGTACTCGTACTGATGACGTCAGCGATGACGTTACAGATGATGTGGACATCTCTCAAATCGTGGTCTACGTCCCTGTCTACACCAAATACCTTCCTTCACTTCCCCAAAATGACCACTTTGGCTACTACTCGTACTGATGACGTCACAGATGACGTGAACATCCCTCAAATCGGGATGTACACCCCGCGAGTTACAAACTGACACCTCCCAAGACGCATTCGGACCAAGGATGGTCCATCTATCCCCCTCGTACTGATGATGTCACCAATGACCTCACAGTTGACGTGAACATCTCTCAAATCGGGATGTACACCCCGAGAGCTACAAAATGACACCTCCCAAGACGCATTCGGACCAAGGATGGTCCATTTTTACCCCAAATACCTTCCTTCACTTCCCCAAAATGCCCACTTTCGCTACTACTCCTACTGATGACGTCACCGATGACGCGAACATCCCTCAAATCGGGATGTACACCCCGAGAGCTACAAAATGACACCTCTCAAGACGCATTCGGACCAAGGTTTGTCCATCTCTACCCCAAATACCTTCCTTCACTTCCCCAAAATGCCCACTTTCGCTAGTACTCGTACTGATGACGTCACCGATGACGTCACAGATGATGTGGACATCTCCCAAATCGTGGTCTACACCCCGAGAGCTACAAGATGACACACACCACGACGCATTCGGACCAAGGATGGTCCCTCTCTCCCCCAAATACCTTCTTTCACTTCCCCCAAAATGCCCACTTTCGCTAGTACTCGTACTGATGACGTCACCGATGACGTCACAGATGACGCGAACATCCTCAAATCGGAATGTACACCCCGAGAACTACAAGATGACACCTTCCAGGACGCATTCGAACCGTGAATAGCCCATCTCGATCCCAAATACCTTCATGTACTCGCCTGAAAATATCCACTTTCGCTACCATTGTACCGATGACGTCACCGATGACGTCACAGATGATGCGCGAATATCCTCACAAATCGGAATGTACACCCCGAGAACTACAAGATGACACCTTCCAGGACGCATTCGAACCGTGAATAGCCCATCTCGACCCCAAATACCTTCATGTACTGCCCGAAAATGGCCACTTTATCATTACAACCAACTGCGCCTGGTGCAGATTGACGCGACTTGCATTCAAAAACACGCCATTCTGACTCTACTTCACACAAGCTTCACTTTGACATGGTATATATACTACCTGAGAGCTAAGCAACATGATACTCCCACACGACGCACTTCGCAACGCGGATGGTCCATCTCTACACCAAATACCTTCCTGCACTGCCCCAAAAGGCTCACTTTCGCTAATATTCCTACTGATGACGTCATCGATGATGTCACAGATGCTTCGGACATGCCTCAATTCGGAATGTACACCCCGAGAGCTACAAAATGACACCTCACACGACGCATTCGGACTAAGGATGGAGCATCTCTACACCAAACTCACCCTCACGCACCCACAAAATGTCCACTTTCGCTACTACTCGTACCGATGACGTCATCAATGACGTCACAGATGACGCGGACATCCCTCAAATCGGAATGTACACCCCGAGAACTACAAGATGACACCTTCCAGGACGCATTCGAACCGTGAATAGCCCATCTTGACCCCAAATACCTTCATGTACCGCCCGAAAATGCCCCCTTTCGCTACTACTCGTACTGATGACGTCACTGATGACGTCACAGATGACGCGGACATCCCTTAAATCGGAATGTACACCCCGAGAACTACAAGATGACACCTTCCAGGGCGCATTCGAACCGTGAATAGCCCATCTCGACCCCAAATACCTTCATGTACTGCCCGAAAATGTCCACTTTCGCTACTACTCGTACCGATGACGTCACCGATGACGTGACAGATGACGCGAACATCCCTCAAATCGGAATGTACAATTCCCGAGAACTACAAGATGACACTCCTTGTGACGCATTCGAACCGTGAATAGCCCATCTCGACCCTAAATACCTTCATGTACTGCCCGAAAATGTCCACTTTCGCTACTACTCGTACCGATGACGTCACCGATGACGTCACAGATGACGCGAACATCCCTCAAATCGGAATGTACACCCTGAGAACTACAAGATGACACCTTCGAGGACGCATTCGAACCGTGAATAGCCCATCTCGATCCCAAATACCTTCATGTACTGCCCGAAAATGTCCACTTTCGCTACTACTCGTACCGATGACGTTACCGATGACGTCACAGATGACGCGAACATCCCTCAAATCGGAATGTACACCCCGAGAACTACAAGATGACACCTTCGAGGACGCATTCGAACCGTGAATAGCCTATCTCGATCCCAAATACCTTCATGTACTGCCCGAAAATGTCCACTTTCGCTACTACTCGTACCGATGACGTCACCGATGACGTCACAGATGACGTCACAGATGACGCGAACAATTCTCAAATCGGAATGTACACCCGAGAACTACAAGATGACACCTTCCAGACGCATTCGAACCGTGAATAGCCATCTCGATCCCAAATACCTTCATGTACTGCCCGAAAATGGCCACTTTACTTACTACAACCAACTGCGCCTGCGCAGATTGACGCGACTTGCATTCAAAAACACGCCATTCTGACTCTACCCCACACAAGCTTCACTTTGACACCCTCCACGACCCATTCGGACCCATAGCGGTCCATCTCTACCCCAAACACCTTCATGTACTGCCCTAAAATGGCCACTTTACTTAATACAACCAACTGCGCATGCGCAGATTGACGCGACTTGCATTCAAAAACACACCATTCTGACTCTACCCCACACAAGCTTCACTTTGACACCTTACACGACCCATTCGAACCGTGATTAGCCCATCTCTAACCCAAACACACCCCTACATAGCACCCAAAATGCCTGTTTTCTATACTACGGCCAGACTGCGCATGCGCAGACTATTGAACACGGACGAACCATTAGCCCAGTCGCATGCTGCTGCACGAGAGCTTCAAAATAAGACCTCACTCGACCCCATTGGACCACCAGGGACTCACCTAGACTCCAACATGTCCACCCCGTATGGCCCTATACACCCATAGCCATGCAGTATAGGCCTATGGGCCTACCCAGGCCTCGGTGACTTTTTTCAAAAATTTCACCGATTCGCTCCGCAACATTTCCTATCGTGTTCTAAATGACGAGACGAGTAAAACGAGACCCCACAACCCTACCGCAAATGTATAGAAGTACGTTTCCCAGGGATAAACATTGAACCTATACCCCAGTATGGGACTATATGGGGCTCGGTGACTTTTTTCAAAAATTTCACCGATTCGCACGGGGACACTTCCTATCATGTTCTAAATGACGAGACGAGTAAAACGAGACCCCACAACCCTACCGCAAATGTATAGAAGTACGTTTCCCAGGGGACAAACATTGATCCTATACCCTCAGTATGGGACTATATGGGGTTCGGTGACTTTTTTTCAAAAAATTCACCGATTCGCACGGGACACTTCCTATCATGTTCTAAATGACGAGACGAGTAAAACGAGACCCCACAACCCTACCGCAAATGTATAGAAGTACGTTTCCCAGGATGGTCCTATACCTCCCATATCCCATATAGGCATTTTCCCGTAATTTAGGATAAAGTCCGTATTCCGCATATTTTCAGGAAAATTTTTACATACACCCACCCTGGAACTAGGGGGAGATAACTCTATTGATAGACAAGCCCCGTTAAGCCCGTCGACCTATATACCCCTCATACCCCATATAGGCATTTTCCCAGGTTTTTCGATAAAGTCCGTTTTCCGTTTTTTTTTTTTTTTTCAGGAAAAACTTTACATGCACCCACCCCATTGCCTGAATGCTTCTTCACCTAGGCTTCACTTTGATACCTCACTCGACCCCATTGGACCATTAGTAGCTCCCCTAGCTCCAACACGGCTATTTGCATACCCTTGGGCCACCGCGCATGCGCAGAATGCCGCTATTTCAACCCCACAGCCAGTCCATGAGATGCCCCTTCATGAATGCTTCACATTGATACCTCACTCGACCCCATCGGTCCACTAGGGGCTCCCCTAGCTCCAAAAAGCTATTTTCATACCCCTCGGCCACCGCGCATGCGCAGAAGGCCGCTATTTCAACCCCACACCCAGTCCATTAGATGCCCCTTCATGAATGCTTCACATTGATACCTCACTCGACCCCATCGGTCCAATAGGGGCTCCCCTAGCTCCAAAAAGGCTATTTTCATACCCTTCGGCCACCGCGCATGCGCAGAAGGCCGATATTTCAACCCCACACCCAGTCCATTAGATGCCCCTTCATGAATGCTTCACATTGATACCTCACTCGACCCCATTGGTCCATTAGGGGCTTCCCTAGATGCCAAAACGTCTATTTTCATACCCTTGGGCCACCGCGCATGCGCAGAATGACCCTAATTCAACCCACACCCAGTCCATTAGATGCCCCTTCATGAATGCTTCACTTTGATACCTCACTCGACCCCATCGGTCCACTAGGGGCTGCCCTAGTTCCAAAAAGGCTATTTTCATACCCTTCGGCCACCGCGCACGCGCAGAAGGCCGATATGTCAACCCCTCACCCAGCCCATTAGATGCCCCTTCACCTAAGCTTCACTTTGATACCTCACTCGACCCAATCGGACCATTTTATCTAGGGGCTACTTTTTCTCCGCGGAAGCTTTTTCCCGAGACCGAATCACCGCCAAAACCGCGGCCAAACCGCATCACCGCGGATGAATACATCCTGAATACATCCTCTGCAGCAATTGGAACTCTCCTGGATTGGAGGTAGCTTTTGGTCATCCTGCCGGAACTATGTACTCATTGACCTCCTCCCGTTTCCTCCCTAATATGCAAATTTCTGAGGTCAATGAGGTCTTAAGTCACCTTTGTATACTACTCCTGGTCATATTTCTCAAATACCCTTATAAGGCGGGGCTTGAGATATCGATGGAATATTTTATTTTGACAAGTATTTTGACCCTCATCAAAACGACTATGCTGATTGTGCATATTACTTCCGGCCGTAACGACCCAGACGTCTCAACACTTTGTTTGCCATAACAACAATTATAAAAACAAAAATTGAAAAAACCCCAAACAAATACAATTAAATACACACGGGTAGTAAAGTTTCACAAATATCCCCGAAAGTGAGCCTCACTTCAGAACAATCTCCCGGCAACAATAAATAAAAGAACAAAAGCGTGGGGTTCTGTTGATTGAAAGATTCTCCGGTAACGCCAAAGGACAAAAGAAGATAGAAGAAAAATTGCGACACATATCACCTTGACTCAGAGTTATATTGTACAGAATGCATGTACGAATGATCGTGAGTTCTATAATGTAATAGTTGTACACGAGCAGACTTGCTCGTATACAGCTAATAAATCTATTCAAGCTATACACTATTGAATATGTTTACACGAATACATCTACAACTACAGAGATCGAAAATGCAGGAACATTTGTAACATATCCAGGAAACGAAATTACAAGAATAGTTACAAGGACAGCACAAAACAAAAAGAGATCGAATCTAGCCTGTCAACCCGACCAGTCAAAAGCCATGTAGTCATGTATCTATCTGCAGCAAAAATCTAAAAAATTAATTCAACATTTTATGATGAACAGTTGCTAAACGCGTTCTACTAAATATATTATACAATAAATCTGGAATAATGCCAGCATTAGCCCACAGAAATTCTCTAAACCACAGAGACTGAACGACTCACAGGACCTACCTCCCGTCTGACCTACATCCGGGCTACGATTGGCAAATAACAGTGCTACTGATCGCCGTTGAACGATTTGAGTCGAAGGCCCTCGATGGTACGGTGAGGTACACCATGTTTTGCGAAGATTTCGTATTGGAGATGTTTTCTCAGGTTTTCAGAAGGAAGGTATTAAAAAATATATATCTTCAAAATATAGCAAATATTTCCAAGTGTATTTTTCAAATTTTGACATTTTATTGTACAAACCGCAGAAGCGGTATCCAGTAGCCATCTGTGATTTAAGCTGAAGATAGACATCTCGGCTACAAGACCTAATATAATTTCAAATAGAGAAAAATTCGCATAAATAGTCCGATCTTTGAAATACAGAAAGTATATGTTCGTTGTTAAACAAGGCGCTAAATTTCATTTGAATATGACTAAATTTGTTGCCATGGCAATCATGTCAGTTTCAATAGAAATAACATGGAAATTGATAGGAAAGTGTAAAAAGTTCAAGTTTTTGTTCATTAGAAATTTAATTCAGTGACCCTGAGACAGGGTGATTTACGTGTCATCGGAAAGTTTGATCAAAAATTCATCTTCCGTTTTATCTCGTAGTCCAATTTGTCGGTTATTTTTCTGTATTTCACGGTTATTTTTCTGTAATTCCCTATCATGTATGTGTTAATCCGAAACAGGTGGCATCCATAGTAAGTAGTACAGGCTGATATGCTGGTAACCCCCTCTTTTTAGTTTGCAAAACGCCAGCAATATATTGAGAAACTGAGGTCTATCTCTTAAAGATAAATCAAACAGACGTTCTGAGGCGAAATCAATATTGAGATATTTAATGGTACTTTTAAGTTTGGCATTGCACATTGTAGCGTAAATGTTGTGGCATTAATGACGTAAAATAACCTGTGAACTGGACTATCTAATTTATTTTTGAGTTTCATTCGGAATGGCAAGGTGGGTGGTTTGGATATTTTGGAAAACAATATAACAAATTAAATCATATTACTGAGCAAAAGTTCAACTCTGTGATCAAAATCGGTGTGAAAACATCGTGAAAATCGTGAGACAGACGGTAATTATGTGCCATGCAAAGGATGTGTTCGAGTATTGACTAATGTATGGTCAATCGCTGCCCATGTTAATTATGAAAATTGAAGTGGGCAGTGATGCGATGATATATCATCATGGTTTGCTCAGGATAAGGCAGTAAGGACGTCAATACCATGTACATGGCAAAGCGTACAATTATTACTCAAATGGGAGAGAACTCTCAAGTTATTTGCATTGAGCTTATTCGGGTCGTCGTTAACTCCCTTGTGACGTAACACTGCTATTACGCGCATGGCTATTTAATTGAACACCAATATACAGATACAAATTGAACGCAACATATTTAAGTCGCGGAAAAATATGCCAGCGTACTGACATAAAGTCACATGTAACCACAGGTAAATATTCTGCGCGCATATCTGCAAAACACATGAACCAGAAATGATCCATGCGATGATTTTTATCTCAGCCACACTTTCATTGTATATACACCCTACGTAATGCCCGAACATTTTGAGGAGTAATATCCTGGCGTTATTGACCTATTCAAGTGCAACATTGCTTTGCGAAATATTTCACCCATTGCAATTCTTTTGCTGCTGAGTTGCTGTTGCCAAATTTTCAATGTAGCAGAAATCTGTTGTATGCATTATTGAGGTTCCTCTCACTGCATACACATGGTTGGCTGCTCTTGTGAAATATTTCCTTTTTCCGTCAGATTTGTCGATTAAGGTCTGAACAATAACCTGTGTCGCACTGGCTAGTTCACATTGCACGAGTCAATGATCATCAGTCTGTAGAGCATGCTGGCATTCAGGATACTGAAATAAAGCCAGGATAAGTTTATCCATGCGAAGTTAGATGTATTCGCACCATTGATATAATTAACAACAATATGATCGATGGAAAAACGAGGAAACGAAAGTTTTGCTGCAAACAACTATTTTATCTGAGCAGGTGTAAAACGAGATTTAATCTCCATCGAATGCTTGTCCACTTTAACCTTACTAAGACAAAGATTTACAACAAGCGCAGGAATAAAGTGATTGTCCTCCCTGCACAAAACCATTGCAGATCAAATAGAATTCCGGTGACTGCAGCGTTCCTTTACACCGGTGTGAAAGGAAAACAGTGTCCTTTTTCAGGTTTCTCTTTTGGAAAATATGTCATAACGGAGTCAAGAATAAATGTATTACATTACTTATTAAATGAATGGTCCCCGATATTCTTTCTTACCGGACATTATTAGGTCTTTCCATTTCGAATGGAATTACCTATTGTTATTCTACGGAGTATTATTGTTATTCTATTCAATTTTATTATCCACCTACGGCCGAAATAGTTAGCACTACCTTTACAATAATTGCCACACATATAGGTATGGGTCTGAAGTTTGGCGGGTGGACTACACGTCTGACCTTGACATTCTGAGATATAAGCCTTTAAAGTAAAAATTTATTTATTGAATATTGACTGAACGGCTGAGAAGACGTAGCTGAGAATTAGAATGTAAATCTTTGGAGATATTCCCAATAAAACAATACAATAAAATAAACAGGCCAGACAAGCAGTTTTCGAGTTCTCTCTCGTGGTGCTGTTTTCTTTGTGACCTCTGTACAGTCGAAACTAACGAAAATATCTGAAAAAAGTTGAGGGCTCGTCAGTGTTATACATGTGCTGGTTATTTACGTAACTTTTACGTAAGAAGAAAAGTAGTTATCCCCCTCATCTTTTTTAAAATCCCGTCAATTAACAACGACATAAGCTACAGCGTTGATTCTTCTAATGTTAACACTTTGATGATCTGAAAGAATATGACCTTAAATTTGACTTTTGATCTCCGGTTGCATCTCTATTTGACTGCAAAGTTTGACGGTCAGCTCTTGAACGGCTTTTGCGATCAGCCTGAAAACAAGGTCACATGACCTACATGACGTCACAAGATCAGAAATTGTGTCAGAACTAGGCCTTGTCGTTGACCTTTGAAGTTCTAAGCACCCAAATATAAACAAATACGGCTTCCATTGTCTGAAAAAATAACGTACTGACAATGAAGAAACAATGACAAAATAGTGGACACAATATTGACCTTCATGTGGCACTAATTATAAAACAATCTGATATAACCTTGACCTTGAATATAACACAAAGTAGAAGCGTTGTATGTACTTTTCTCAAAAACTACAACTTACAGGAATCTGTAATTTAGTACATTAGTACAGCTGACCTGGACCGATATGGCCACGAACAGTTCTGCGACAACAGTGCCATAACTGGAATACTGTTGGGAATTCCAAGTTGAAATTTGCACATCAACAAAACACAACATCATTTTGTTAAGGAAATCTACGGCCATATAATTGTAGAATGTTCAAGATGGCGGGATGAGTTGAAGTTCCACTCTTAATCGCTTGAAGGCATACCAGTGAATCTGAATATGACATTCTCCAAGACCTAGTATATCCTAAAGCTGACAATAGAGCCTTGGCTTCCGCAGTGAAAATCGAACTTTCACCTGGAGGTAGAGAGGTTTTAGGTTTGGAACTAAAGATAATAGGACACGCTACTTCCTCACTGGTTAGTAAGGAAATATGCGGATACTATATATGAGGTACATCCTCTGCAGCATGACTGACCATCCTGGTGACAAAGCAAATTAAATTAATCTGTGGAAAGAAGATCAAAGTGAGTTCATTACCTGTTTCTAAACATTCACACAGGCGTATTTCGCTATTGAATATAGGGATATCGGTCGGCAAGTCTTTATTCCAGTTGAATCCGATGACAGCAAGTATTCATGATGTGTCTGTTTCACAATTCTTTGTATTTATTCGGGTTATAAATTATTACACACCAAAGTTGCCCATAGATGAAATGATTAGGTGTACAGCGGTACTGTAACGCAATAGTTATACACAGTCTACACAGGGGAGATTATAGCGATATGGTATCAAAGAGTTGACCGATGTGGATGGCCTCGTCCATTTCCCTAAATATTGGATACCTCGGCCTCCCTCTCATTGTAACGTTTTATATTATAGTTTCCCAATCCAAAGACTCTTTCCTAATCCTTCGACTAGTGCCAAGCAATTTCGTATGCACATGTGCATTATGGCAAAGATAATATCGAAGTAAGCTTCTCGATACCAACATGTAAGCGTAGATCAGCAGCTCGTTTGACTGATTTCCTGGTTTGAGCTGCTGGAGTATAGCTCTTCCCATAACATCAGCCAATGAACCGGCTTTAGGCCACCACAACGCGAAATTACACAGTAAGAAAAATGGTATTGAATAACACAAAAAAGGGTGTTGAATTTTGATCAACACCATACATATCAAACAACCTTTATAGGTGTTGGCCATCATCATTATTTGAGTTGAGCTAGTACTAACACTTGTCAGTGAACATCAAAAATATGGTGTCGAACCATTTTCAACACTCTTTACTGGTGTTGATCAACACCTTTATTTGGTGTTGAGCTGGCATCATCACCATTTTTTTTTGTTCACATTGATCAACAACATTGTTCAGCATCGCTTTATGGTATTGAACAGCGCACTACATCAATAAAGTGTTATTGGCCAACACCAGGTTTCTGGCAGTATACACTGCAAAGAATCAGTCTGCAATCACATTGTCTGTACTTTGTCAGACACTGATTTACTGTATTTACTTTTCAAGGCGGAACGCTCGTCACCGCACAGGTTCATATTTAATGAGCGAATCATATGTGGATATCATGTGAATTTCTTGGAACCGAATAAGCAGTCCTAAAGTTGAAAAATCGACAAGGTCACTGGGCAAAGTGTAACGACGAACGTATAACATATTGATAGTTCATTAAGAAGTGGGCGACATGAATGGTCATGTGAACACAACGGTGTAATCTCACGAGAACTCATTTAAGACCGATATTCTGACATCCCAAGAAAAACGAGTGATTCTCGGATGTTATGATGTTATTATTTTATCTCAGCTATGGTTCTATTGCAGAATGATGGGGATACCTTGGATGACCTTACCATTTGGTTTTGCACGAGCTTACGTGGATATGGAATATACTCAAATATATCTGGAATGCTGTTCCACTGTATGTATATGAGAAAGTTAATTCCATCTATGAATTGTAGAGTGTGTAAGTGATAGTTGTGTTTCCTGATATAGGAATAGTTTCATTTTTTGATCGCCAATTCCCTGAACTGTTTCTTGGAAAACAGTTTTGCCCAGCCCATGTAGACTATGTCGAAGAAATATTCTAGCATCTCGGCGAGAGTAAGCACGGATAGGCCTAGCCACAGTCCGCACTGTCCACCAACGTCTGACAGCAAATCGTTCCACTGTCAAAAGAAGGAAAGCAAGACATATCATCATATCATGTAATATATTGTTGGCATTTAATCAGTCCAGGAAGTACGGCATTTAATCATGTTAAGAAAATACGAGTTTCAATAACGTTAGAGAGATGATTGAAGAAATGTGTACTTCGAACTTTTCATTAACAGAAAACAATAACAATGCTCTAAGAATGGTGTTGTATGTTGTTCATGTTTAGTCAGTTTCCAATTGTTTCTTTTCAAGATTTGTAGTACAAAAGTGTTTTCCAGGAAATGGGTATATGCAGCGCGGTTAAGAGATGTTTTTGGCGAGTACCTCTCTAACTTAGTTTCACACAACTAGACGGCGAATAGAGGTATCTATAAATTGTTTTTCCTCATTTAGACTTTTAATGATGCCTTAAATCTATTTGTTCTGAATACGAACTTGCATTCTATAAATACTCCATTGTTTGGGCAGTTTCTTCTATCTGGCGATCACATATATCATTATTTTCCAACAGATGACTTGATATGGCTATTACATCATTGCTCTGAAATATTTGTATCTAATAACGCTCAATCCGGTGCTAGGGGCCGTGTGGTCATTTCCTGCAAGATGTTCACATGAACAGCTACAATAAAAGCGTGGCTAAGATACAAATCATCGAAGGGATAACTGTCGGTTCTTTTGATGTTTTTAGAAATATGCCGTCAGTGTATTTGTCTGTGGGGTAATATCACTTCTTGTCAGTACCCCGGCATCGTTTTCCACCACATTTTAATGTTGCGTTTAATTCGCACGTAAAGTTAGGAATTATCTTGATTAGAAAAGTTTTCAGTGACGTCTAGAACCGTGTAGTAGTGGTATTTTAGTGTCCAAAATACTTCATGGTAAAAGTCAACAAAGGGGAATAACTCATAGAATCCACTTCAGTTCTATATTACTATTATAACTTCTAGAATCACTTTGAATACTGTCACTGTTTTACTGTCATTGTAGCCGTTTAGTTACTGGAAAAGGTCCCGTTATTCAAAGTGTATCGGTCTGATTGCTGGATAAAAACAGTAACATCTGTCAAATTTGTACTTTGCTGGGCTGTTATTACACCGAAGTTATCGTTACGGGCAGATAGAACAAAGAAAATGAAAAACTTTTTGGTACGGCTAAACGACCTACTTTTCACAGAATTAGGCGTGTGACTTTGAGAGAAGAGAAAACGAAAAAGCTAGATATTAACTTGACTACACATGGACACGATCTATTTGGTTTCATAGATTAGTTGCCTGGAGAAGTCAAACCGTATTCATTCACCCTCCATTAGCTTTAGAAGTTTTGTTAACTTTGGCAAAGCTGAGTTTCGCGGAGAACCCAGCTGGGAAGATGATAATCTTTAAATGTTCAATTATTAAGATGTTCCTCGTTAGATAATTGGATATTGGCGATAACAAATCCCGCTTTGTAGGAAAATAATGCGAAATAGTACCTCATAAGCTGGGGACGTAACACCACGTTCGTAGTTCATATCCTGGAAGTATATATCCAGTTTGAGTGTATTTTTCCTGAAAATAGAAAAAAGTACAAACTGGGAAGTAAGTTGTTTTGCAACAAACAACATTGAGTTATCTTCGCGCGTCAGGCCTTGAGTTCTGCTATTTAGTGTAACATTATCCATTAATAGTGACCGAAATTAGAGCCAATAAATAAAAGAAAATATATATAAAAATAAATGTGAAGGAATATCCTCTATAACTCAAATATTCTCACTAGATACAGATATATTGAAGAAGATAGTTGGGTCCACTTTGTCAATGAAAACATTTCATACCTGACAAATTCTACTATCGCAGATTTTGAGGACAACGTTTTCAGATGGTTATTGAGCTGTGAATTCTGTGCCATTAACTTCTTCGCCGTTTTCATCTATATAGAAAAGAAACTAAAATATTTTGAATACTGAGAAACTGGATGATCCCAACCCAATCTATGAAATACTGCTGTCACATGACACGGATTACGTAGGTTCAACAGCACATACATTTCTCACAAATATTGCCATTAACGGTTAACCTACACAGCGAACGTCATCTATTAAACCTGATTTAGTGATAATTAAATAACCTACTAAAAGTAAATTTAGTTCTTATTCTTTGACCAGCTGTGGAGCTATGTTCAAATTAGCGATTGGCTGATGATGGTAAATCTACAAGATCTAAAACAAAACTGGATTATTCGATGTATCTTTTCAAACCAATACAATTCGCATTATCCTTACAACTGTAGAGTCTGAAGGCCATTGTCCAATTGAGTAAGCAGTTCGGAAAACGGTTTCCCTACAAAGGAAATGAGTATACTTAATAGTTGAAAGAGCACATTATACAGTCTACAGTGTTCTCTGCGAGGATATAAATAGACTTTTCAAACATAGTCGTTTTAATTAAATCTTATCTAAACACGATGATGAAAAGCCTCATATTCACTCGGCTTTTGAGAAATTGCTAGTGAAAACAATTTTGTGGATGTAATCTGGGTTATCCACTGTTATACGATGTTATTGTTTTGACTTGTTTATTTTCAAACAGGCTGGATCACAAGCATTACCATACTGGAGTACCCCAATATAGTCATTTTGGTTAAACTCAAACTCAGTGATCTGCAAATTGTGGTTAAGGACAAGAATGAATCACAAAAACCGATGTTGTTTAAGTCTGAAAAGGGACATAACTGCGTAAAATATGTGACTGATCAGGCATCCCTAGGGATGCCTTATGTTTCGTCAGTTTCTTCTTTCTTGCGCTTCTTCTTGTTTTTCCGACTTAATTCTTTTCCGTTGGATAACTTTTGAATTCTTTTGTCAGTCAACCTCAAATTTGTGGTGCATATTGCTGCTGTCTAGGGAAAGAATCATATTGTCTTCAAATTTGTTATGCATATTGTCCCATTGCATATAGAGGATTAAACCGGATGTTTTTCAGTTCTGTCTGAAACCGAATGCAAGTATTTTTCTCTACAATTTCTCTTATATGAAAATTTTCCATCTGGACCTATGGTCAAATGGCTGTCTCTGTTTGGGCACCAATTTCATATTCTTATTTGCCTACATAGGACAGCAGTGATTGGTTCACAGCCATGACTCGGGAAGGTCACTGCTGGGGTCAAAATAGTGACTGGACAATGGCTCAATGTATGACGTCTGAAGCCATTTGCATCTAAAGTACATTCAGCGCGTGGTTTACAGTCATGCCATACAGGCATGTACAGTATTGTGATTTTAGGATCTGGCACATGTACTTGTATACACATTTCTCCCACAAATGAATTCACAGAGACAGTGAGCTTGCAGAGTTTAAAACCACTGTCATAGATACATAAATTCGAGAATATCCAAGAGCTACAGGTAACAAGATCATGTGATTGTTTTTTGTACCGATCCACCTATAGGTGGCGCCTCCTGGTGGGCATTTAAAATTTCATTTCTGGACGATGATTCCTGAAAACCAAACAGATTCTTTTTTCGAATTTGTAAGTGGTTCCCTTGCCTCAAGATCTTGCTTGGGACTGTTTTTCGTGCTGATTCGCTTCTAGGTAGCACCGGCTATACAGCCAAACTTTCACCGGCCATTTCCAGCTGGTTACCGTCATCAGCCAGTACTGTGCAGTCCACAACTGAATGTAACTGGCAGGAAAGGTCCCCTTACAGTACTGTGCATTTTAAAATGAACCAGTAACTGGGTGCTTACTGGCAGGTGCTGTTCAGTTACCAGACGGTACTGCACGGTTACCGTCTGGTTACTGGCAGGCTAGTCACCTGCTGGTTACCTGTAGTTTCCGACCAGTTACCATACAGTAACTATCTGGTAACCATCCAGTTGCCAACTGAATGGTACTGTCCAATCGCCCACTGGATGGTAACCAGCGGATGCTAACCGTGCGGTTACTGCACAGTAAACCTGCTGGTAACAGGACCTTTCCTGCCAGTACTGTTCAGTTGTGAACCGCACAGTACTGGCCGGTGAATATTTTGCTGTGTAGGGTCCCAGTTAAAATTCCATTTCCAGACAATAACTATTCTTTCCAAATTTGGTGTGTAGATACTTTGCCTAAAGATCGGATTTGAGATTGTTTTTCTCGCCGATTCATGTATAGGTTGTGCCACCTGAGGGCTAAGTTAAAATAGTGCTCCTATGTTTATTGCAAATAATGAATGTTTCCTTTACTTAAAATGCAAAAGGGATGCCTCCTTGATAGGATTCGATCGACTGTATCTAGTTTTTTATAGCGACTAATACTACAAATAATTCTGAAAGTTGGTAGCTGTACCAGATATATTTCTGTGGATATTGTCTTTACGAAAAGCATAGATGATAACGTCTAGAAAAGGGTCATAACTTCCTGAAATATCAACCGACGCGATTAATTTTCGATGCCTCTAAATTACAGCAAGAGGAATGAGTTTTTAAAATTCGGTAGCTGTATCAAACACTGTTTTTACAGATATTGCTGTAACAGACGGATGAACGTAAGGACGTACACGTCAACGACAATAAACCTAGGCCAAAATTGACGCGGGTGGGGGTGGAGGGAGTAAAAGCTGTCAATGGGATAGCGATGCCGTATATCATATACATATTTTGACGTCATAACAATTGCAGTCTTCAATTAAGAATTATAATTGCTTTTAGAATTACGGATTACAACATGAATGGAGTGTAAGACAAGGGAACTTGGTATTCGATATATAAATATATTTTGATTAAAAGACTACCATTACCTACAGGCTGGCGGGCACTCAGAAGAACAGTTTAGCGCTTCAATGTCGAATTTCTCATCCAAAATCTCCATACATTGGACTACAAATATAGCGAAAAACAGTGTTCATCTATATCATCACAGAATCGAAAATGAATGCCTAAAGATCAAAATTACTCTAACCATCATTTCCAACCTCTTAATCAATATTTAAACAAGAAACTCAACAGATCAGTTCGGTGGGGTAGACGAGACGAATTACAACACATATAAGGGAAGTGGGAAGAAGTGCCGACATACTGATAGAGCCACCGTACTCAGTCATAAGACCGTACTCAGTCATAAATCGCATTCGTTTAATTTCATCAGACGGGTATCCGGCAGATATCAAGAAACACTCTAAAAATCTTGCGTACACTGAAACACTGATTCAAAGATAAAATATAGCCGTAGATGACAAACCAGGTCCTAAGCAATTGGCAAGTAAGGAGGCCCATCATCTCGGTAAATGAGAGGCAGGTGTGAGCGCCAAGGACGCCAAAAAATAAAAAAATTAGACTGTAAAAATTTGTAATCGCTAAGAGAAGTAGCAATGGGCTCTGGTTACTATGGATGCATTTTGGTGGCTATTTGAACCATCGGACAGGTTACTAATTGTGATATTCATACTGGCCATACTCTCAACATGGAAAATGGCGTTTCCACTCTGCAACAGCACGCGAGTGCTTTCGGCACCAACTTGCTAGGGAAGGAATAGAGCGAGAATCAAGATCACCACACCAGACAACCTATCCGTGCCAGTTTTCCCTGTGTGTTGATCTGTCAAATATAACATGTGGAAATTAATTCTTCTCAAATTCGTCCAGTGTAGCAATACTGTTTTACGGAGGGAAATTTTACCCATACCTGGCTATTCACGGTCCAAGATAATCGATCATGTACGCCAAGTTACGCGGTTATCGGTTCAGATATTTGGGACTACAAGAGCTTTTTTCGTGAAAAAGACAGTATTATGGTCGCCCAAACCGTGCAGCAATCGAAACACCTATCAGTGTCTACATGCCCACGCATCGCCCATCACATACCCTTATTTAATACAGGGTGAGTATAACGAATGTCCACTTGTGGTGTTTTTTCTGCATCTAAAGTTATTAACTTATTGTGTATATGTGTATTCTCTCCCACCCTCGATATTGCTATAGGTTGAACTATCGGGGATAATACCGGGG
>JAVTVY010043157.1:0-19835 GCA_036873755.1 Hanleya hanleyi | reverse complement strand
GTCCATTGGACCACGGATGGTCCATCTCTACACCAAATACCTCCTTTCACTGCCCCAAAATGCTCACTTTCGCTACTACTCCTACTGATGACGTCACCAATGACGTCACAGATGACGCGAACATACCTCAAATCGAGGTCTGCACGTCGAAAACTACAAGATGACACCCCACACGACGCATTCGGACCAAGGATGGTCCATCTCTACCCCAAATACCTTTCTTCACTGCCCCAAAATGCTCACTTTCGCTACTACTCGTACTGATGACGTAACCAATGACGTGACAGATGCTGTGAACAGCCCCCAAATCGGGGTCTACACCCTGAGAGCTACAAAATGACACCTCCCAGGACGCATTCGGACCAAGGATGGTCCATCTCAACACCAAATACCTTCCTTTCACTGCCCCAAAATACCCACTTTACTTACTACTCGTACTGATGACGTCACCGATCACGTCACAGGTGACGTGAACAGACCTCAAATCGGGGTCTACACCCCGAGAGCTACAAGATGACACCTTCCAGGACGCATTCGCAGCGCGGATGGTCCATGTCGACCCCAAATACCTTCATGTACTGCCCCAAAATGGTCACTTTACTTACTACAACCAACTGCGCATGCGCAGATTAACGCGACTTGCACTTAAAAACACACCATTCTGACTCTAACCCACACAAGCTTCACTTTGACACCTTCCACGACCTATTCGGACCCATAGCGGTCCATCTCTACCCCTAACACCTTCATGTACTGCCCCGAAATGGCCACTTTACTTAATACAACCAACTGCGCATGCGCAGATTGACGCGACTTGCATTTAAAAACACGCCATTCTGACTCTACCCCACACAAGCTTCACATTGATACCTCACACGACCCATTCGAACCGTGATTAGCCCATCTCTACACCAAATAACATCCTTCACTGCTAAAAAATACCCACTTTCGCTACAACTTGTACTAATGACGTCACCAATGACGTCACAGATGCTATAAATATCCCTGAAATCAGGGTCTATACTCCGAGAGCTACAACATGATACCCCACACGACGCATTCGCAACGCGGATGGTCCATCTCTACCCAAATACCTTCCTGCACTGCCCCAAAAGGCTCACTTTCGCTAATACTCCTACTGATGACGTCATCGATGACGTCACAGATGCTTCGGGCATGCCTCAATTCGGAATGTACACCTACAAAATGACACCTCACACGACGCATTCGGACTAAGGATGGTGCATCTCTACACCAAACTCACCCTCACGCACCCACAAAATGTCCACTTTCGCTACTACTCGTACCGATGACGTCATCAATGACGTCACAGATGACGCGGACATCCTTCAAATCGGAATGTACACCCCGAGAACTACAAGATGACACATTCCAGGACGCATTCGAACCGTGAATAGCCCATCTCGATCCCAAATACCTTCATGTACTGCCCGAAAATGACCACTTTTACTTACTACAACCAACTGCGCCTGCGCAGATTGACGCGACTTGCATTCAATGAAATATATGTATTAAGGCAGTGGACCTAGATATGGACTTAGATATGATTTCAACAGACCACCATAGAATACCAGGCTTTATTTGCAGTTTACTCTGTGTAATAAAATCGTAAAAAATTGCAATAAATATTTTCCGACACTATTCGCAATAGTCTTTCATTTGATGGAAACTTTACTTGAGGGTTTTCATCGGGCCACTAGTGCTCCAACATGTCCACCCCGTATGGATTGATACATACTAATATCCCAGTATATGAGTGTATATGGGTCTATATGGATCTATATGGATCTATATACAAGCCTACGCGGTACTTTCAAATTTTTTTCCATCGTATTCTACATGATCAACCTCATAGCTCATAGTAAAAGCCATAAAAAACCCCGATCACCCCTATACCCATTCAGGCTAAATATAGCGGACATGATCTTCGAATTGGTCTAGTCCGAGTTGTCTCCCTTGCACCAAAGCGTATAGATGGCGCTGTGGTTTGAACGACGTTATTATCCGGGCAAATTTTGGTCTTGAGCAACCATTTTGTTAGCGTTTTGTTAGCGTCCTGCATACGGAGGACGATTTCACTGATCATTGTGTTGTTTTCTGAGCTGGGGAACATTCTCTGTCGCAGTTTATAACGGAACTTTGTTCCTTTCGGTGTCCGCTGAGATGAATAATGTGATCTGCATCATGCATCGCCTGCATGTCACACGTAGACTGTAATCGAGGGAGTGTGCTGTGTTCGTGCGGACGCATCAATTTGTGTGATATCAGACAGGAAACGTGAAAATTGATATTCTTTCACAGATTTCGAAGTGTATACAGTTCTGGTGAGATGAACGCAGCCTTTATGATCAGCGATTGAACGATAATGTAGGCGAACGGTTGGTGATACCCATATTTTTTAGCATACGAATGCATCGTGATGAAGGCTTCATGGAATGCCGTAGGCCGGTAAGTGGAGTCGACCCCTTAAGCGAACAGCTGTTGCGTTGCCATGAGCAACAACACGTACACATTTGTTGGCTTTACATAGCATCGGCGGGAACAGATGCCGCTTTATTGAAAAATAACACCTCTTAGGCAGCAATCTGGCTAGCAAGGTAAGCCTTAACACTTATATTTTCATTGGATGCAAGGTTGTCTTGAGAAATATATCTCTAAATATGATTAATTATCGATTGTCTATCACGACAAACTAACACTCGGCTGAACAAATATCACCAATATGGCGGCCGTCCGAAGCTCGAAGACAGAAAATTGTCAAACTTCACAAATTAATATCTCAACAATTAGAACATCTTACGAGCTGATACTTCAGGACTAAATCATAAAATATCTGTACTTTCTAACCTTAGGAGAATTCGTCATGAAATTATTTAGAAATAGTTCATTCGCGCACTTTTTGTGACGCACTAAAACGAAGTTGACAGTTGTTTTTAGTATTAGGCTGCTATGGTGTGCGAAAAGCCGACTCAAATATAAAAATCTATTTTTCCGTAAATATGAAACGTACAAACTTCTTACGTCAGGACAATGTTCTCCTATATATGTACTTCCTATTTCCTACAGGAATTTTCCGTAGAAAATTTATAAATGGGTTAATTTTTTTCTGGGTGATCAGCTTCATCGACAATATTGCAAAGTCACAGACAGCCGAAATGGCATTAAATATTTACATATGTGACGGGTAGGAATTGTACTATTAAATGTCATTCATTTTTAGTCATATTCATTGTTAGGAGTAATTATAATATAGATTTGTCTATGCAGCGCATTTGGCCGTAGGCCGGTAAGTGGAGTCGACCCCTTAAGCGAACAGCTGTTGCGTTGCCATGAACAACGAGACGTACACAGTTGTCCGCTGCAGAATGCGTGAGTGTTCGACGCATAACGTGTTCGTAACTTTTGTGCAAGTTTCACCAGAAAAACGGAGGTATGTTGTCTTAGAATTCGTACAAATTTGCTGCAAGGCTATGCCTCATACATGTACGATATAAATGATCGCGTTTTTGGTGTGAATCTGATGGAAAATTTGGTGTTATTTCCAGTGTCTGGTGCGTTGGTCGATGAGTGGCTCGAGAGAAATCGCATCCGTGATGGTGAATGGCTGGTCAATTTACACATACGAATTATTACTGGGATACCGCAGCTGGTCCGTCTTTTTGTGCCGTAAGATATACCCAAATGTCACATTCAATTTGAAGGCAGTGACCTGATCTGTAAAAATGTTCTCGGTGTAAGTAGGAAGATACGTTGATAAATGTCCCTGACACGCGCATCTTCAGGCAAGACTTCAACCGGAGGTACTGCTGGGTCCAAGGGAAAATCTTCTCCACGTCTCATGCTTTTCGTCTCATACAAGCGGATAGGCAAGCAAGGCAGGGATGCAGGCAGGGAGACAGGCAGGCTGGTCAGGTAAGTAGTGCATTGCATACTCTCCTTTCCCTAAAAATGGACTCCTTTTATAGCCAATTGACCTCATTTGCATATAACAGGCCGCCATCTTGAAAACGACCAACCCTAACACACACAAACAAGCCGCCATCTTGAAAACGACCACCCCTAACACACACAAACAAGCCGCCATCTTGAAACACATATGCAAATGAGGGCTGGGGATCGGGAAAGTGAAATGCTGGGGATCGGGAAAGTGAAATTGGCCGCCATCTTGAAACCGACCACCCCTAACACACACAAACAAGCCACCATCTTGAAACACATATGCAAATGAGGGCTGGGGAAAACCCATTACACACACAAACAAGCCGCCATCTTGAAACCGACCACCCCTAACATACACAAGCAAGCCGCCATCTTGAACATATGCAAATGAGGGCTGGGGAAAACCCATAACACACACAAACAAGCCGCCATCTTGAAAACGACCACCCCTAACACACACAAACAAGCCGCCATCTTGAAACCGACCACCCCTAACATACAAAAACAAGCCGCCATTTTGAAAATATGCAAATGAAGTGAATTTTGGGAAAACCCAGTGCAAGTGCACTCATAGGCCACGCCCCAATAACCCCCTCGCTCCGCCCCAAATGACGTCAAAACAGGTTCTCGCGCATGCGCAGTTGAGGGGTAAAGCGGGTTAATGCTTGCTACCTACTACTAACGTAGTAATTACGCTAATTCATAACGTCAGTGTACTTTCTGTATAGATTAATACTCAATATATTGCTTTTGTTTGCCTTTGTATGTAAATTCAAAATTAGCAGACATGCATGTTTGACAAATGACCAAAACTGCTTGCTGTCGTTGTTCACTTCACGCTTAAGTTGTGAAATGTATTCCGTATATTTGCAATCAAGACAAGATTTAAAAGTGGATCTCAGTTCTGTGAACACATTTACATCAGGATGTTTGGTAGACTTCGCTTTCTTTCGTGCTCGCTCCTTCTTTGAAGCATATCTAATTGTAGCAGGATGTAAGCTCTCGGCATATACGAGGGTATGGGAACGGGCGAAGCTTAGTTTAGGAGACAGAGGGCGGGGCTCGGTGCCCCGGGATTGGCGACATGCTCCCGGGGGTAACGGATGGTTTGAATAAGTGTAGGATGATGTAAGCTCCTGGAATATATGATGGTACGAGGCGTGCGAAGCATAGTTTCGAAGATATAGAGTAGGGTACATGCTCCCCGAGGATAGAGAATGGGTTCTATAAGTGGATCATGATGCAAGCTTCCTGAATTCACGAGGGTATGGGTCGGGTGAAGCTTACTTTAGGAAATATAGGCTGGAGCTCGGTACCCCAGGGTGGAATCTTGCTTCCGGGGTTAGTTGAAAGACCTCCGTCGAGGCAACAGGGTCAGTAGGGGAACATCACTGAATAACATAGGGCCGGATGCCAAGCTCAATTTTGCATTTGTTGGACGTTAACTTCACCAATGGTAATTAACCTGAGATTGAGGGTTCCCCACTAGCATGTCCAGCTAGGGATGTGGAAGTCACACTCCCTGCAAATAATTTTTCTTTCATTTCACGTGCTTGAAATATTGGGGTCAAGAACAGAGTATATTGATGGACAACCTGGAATACTGCTTGAGACATTAGGCCCATTCCCACCCACAGCTCTCCCTGAGAGGACGCCCCCACCCAAATCAACACGTTAGCGGTAGAAAAGAGACCCTGTGTGCCTAGTTTTATCAACTTGCTTGTGATTTTATGCTATAGACCCTACACATCAACACTTCGTATTTTGTATGTGTACAGTATAGCATCCTCATTCAGAATCCTCTACAAACCGTCTCTGATTTTACCGACACTCCGTTCTGATCTGTCTCAGCATCATGTGATGATGATTCAATGAGCTCGGAATAATTTTGTACACTGGTTTTACAGGTCACCTTCACCATAATGTATCAATTACAATGGACTTGTACATGTATCACATTCATATTGAATGGTGGTGGCTGATGAGAATATTGCCCATATGGAACAAATGACTGGATTCCAGCGAATAAAGAGTTCATGTTAATCATAAACAGCATACAATTAATAATATTATCAAATTATGTATATTCATTGTCGACATCAATATAATACAGACAATATTATGACTGAATCATGGTAACAGATATTCAAGGGTATATATGTTTACACTAAACTGAAGGAGATCCATGATGTGTATTATATTATGTTGTAAAACTTCACTTGCTAATCTCGATTATGTTGCTTATTGTGAAAATAAATTTAGTATGATTGCCCATTACCCTCAAATTAGAAATATCTTCAGCAGCTAAAGTTAAGGCAATCATAACAATATATAACACCATGGTATTGTTGTAATATCACCCAGGTATTGATCTTTGGTTAAGAATGTAATGAGATACATATACCTGTTCTTTGTGTTATTCTGTATGCAGTTCATTCTTTTATACATGTACATATACCAGAAGTGGAATTGAAATTTGAATAAAATAATCAAAATATGTTCGGTTTTTACCTCTACTCAGGAAATGAAGTCTTTGTTTCTAGAAGCTAAATCATTTCAGGCACATTCAAGTCTTCACCTGGTCAAGGGAGATAATTTTGTAAAAAAAAACAAGTATAGATCCACACTGGTGCAGACCAGAAAGTTTTATGACCTTTGATGATATTTGTGGAGCATGCTGCAGGACTTCAACTTTCATGAATCTGATATTATCCACACAATCCCATTCTACATGATATTTTTGCCATAGCACCGATAAACTAGGTCCCTTCATTTATGTGCTCTAGATCCAGGAGCTATTGGGAGCTGCAGGTTTTGTAAAAGTTAGATCCAATTATTCTGAGAGAAGGAATGAAGTCCGGCATGGTTGTTTTAAGTTAGAACTGGGCATCCTTGAAAATATCTGACCGATTGACACATGTATCACTCTGCCGGTGGTCATTACATGCGTAATGTTTATTTCCTGAGGAATCAGCTGATATCCAATGTGGGGGGGGGGGCTTGTGGCCAATCACTGACTCTGATTTTCACCACCTCTGTCATTCCACACCTTTCTGACACAGCTGAACCAATCAATAGTCTGTTTTGGTTTTTCCATTTCATCCAGTACATCCATTGTGTAACAGTCCTGTTGCATCTGATATCAGAGTGCTGAATCCATGACCTGCAAGTTGGAATCAATTGTATACATATTTAATATCAAAACTCACTTCATTGAAGGGGGTGAGTGAGTGAGTAGGATTTAACGTCGTTTTCAACATTTTTTCAGTCATATCACGACGGTGCCTACATGTGCCAGAACACTTGAGTGTTCACAGTTCCTATTATGCTGGACACTGATCAGCCCAGCCAGTACAGCACCCGGTCACCCATCCAAGTATTGACCGAGCTCAACGCTGCTTAACTTCGGTGATCTGATGAGAACCGGTGTGCCCAGCGTGATGCGCCGTACCTCACTTCATTGAAAATGTTTATGGCCTTCACTATGTTTCATTCTTTCGTCATACACAAGATGAAATCCATCATACCAGTTCGCACCTTTCATACGTGTACTTAATAGAACTGGAACCTGGCCATGTTACAAGAATTTGCAAAAGTATGAAATGAGAACTGAGTACTATGAGAACTTCCAATCTATGAGTGATCAATAATATGAATTCTGAAGAACGATGATGGATCTTGACCACTGGTTGGATTGGAGTTCATGTTAGTGGCATGAGCATGATAATAATCCAGTATATCATAATCTAGAACAGGATTGTTTATATCAGTAACTTCTCTATGGAGCAATATTTTGACAAACGAAAATTAGATCACAAAAGAGAATATGTATACTGTGTTTGAGGAATATTTCTGCCTCCCCAATGGAAGGCGAAATTTGAATGAATGGTCTGTGTTGTTAGTGTATCTGATGACCCCCTTGCAAAGACAAGAACATTTTCTATGTAATTTATTATTTATTGATATATTTATAGATTTTCATTTTGTCTAATTGTCTTCTGTTCAAGTCATTTGGCATCGGTAAAACCTGAAATGTATATCATGATCTCCTTATTTCATCTAGTGATACTGTCTGTTTGGTTCCAGATCACGGGGCTGAACAAAGCATGTGAAATGTGATCGTATGGCAGATTATTGCCCAGTGGTATGTCCAGGGCTTAAAACTAAAACAAAAAAAAAATTGGAAAAGGTTACATCCATGCTATCAGTCAAAAATCTCAAAAATGTAGGCCTACATGTGGAATGTAGACACTCCTTTGTTTCAGCTACAATTCAGAATAAGTTTTCAGAATATTATCAGGTTTTAACAAGCAAATTATGTGGATGTCACTAAACTGTTAGGATAAATAAAAAGAAAAGTATATGTATATTATTTATCAGCTTTATTAAATAAGTTTACAGACTCACGCAGGTAGATCAATTTGGTGCTTCTGCAAAATCAAACCATTATTCAACTGCCAAATGCCAAGATAAATAGCCCCCCGCTTCCGGAAATATAATTCATCAGCTAAATTTAGAATAACTTTTTAAACAACCAGGTTGGTGGATATCATCAACTGAAAGAAAACAAGTATCAGAAAAATCAGGGCATCGTCGATTGTGCTGTTGTCTTCCAGTCAGTCAGCCAGTTTGATGTGCATCAACAGCAACTTGGCCTATTTGGTTGGCTTCGACATAAGTCATCAGCCGACAAATACTTTGCGATATATAGAAATGACGGGTGGTGTACTATGAATCATTGAGTTGTAATGACATCAAATGGCGACAATAAGCTTACCAGAAAAACGGCAAAAAATCGCATTGTCCATCTCTACAAGCTGGAGGGCCGCCATGTTAAATCTCCCGGTGGATGGAAGGTGGAACCCGACTACAGAAGCAAGGCCCACTGCAATTCACTGCAATGGGGAACCCCATTATTTCAATAGTGTCCAACAAAAGTGCTTCAAAATTTCGTCGGAACCATGACAATCCCTATTGGAAATCCTATGAGTCGTGGGTTCCCCATATGGCAATTATTTGGCGGAAGATTTCACGTTGCTCTCCTAGACCTCCGTCTGATCGACGGAGGTAAAAATTGTTCTAATGACTGGCAGCAGAAGTCAAAGAATGAATCTGTTGAAAAGGAATTCGTGATTCCCCTTCATTAGCCAGTATCTGGGAAACTGGGCAGATACTGCTCATATCAATCGGCCAGTGTTTCAGCCTTAACTTTCCATATGTTTGGTTCAAGTGCTAAAGAAACGCAAGAAATCGTAATTATATTCAACATGTACAGAACACATACAATTCATATGATATATTTAGTCCATAACTTTGCTTTATAATATTTTGCGTTTTTGGAAATATGAAACACAAAATTATGTCCCAATATTGAATCATATGTATTGTACAAGTTGTGTACATGTTAATCATCACTACGATTTCTTGCACTTTGTCTCTTGAGCACACGGAGCAAAACATGAAATGTTAAGGGGCTGGTATACCAGCAATTATTTGCAAGTCTTATATAGGAAAGAGTGTTATTTAAAGTATTGTGCTTGGATATTGTGAAGTCACAAACCAAAATGTTCCTCGTCTGATCTCACTGTATCAAGTTTGACATTCGAGGGAATTTACACACGTAAAAATACCCAGAAACAGTTATTCTTACAAATGTCAACAAAGCCGACAAAGAAAAAACGCACAAACTGGAAAGTACTATAAAAGATGCTAAATTGTCTCTGCAACAAGAAAGACTGTTAGGAAAGAAATTTTCACTGGAAAGTTTCTTTTGGACATGTTTTCCCTACGAAGTAGGCTACCATCTGCAAATTGTTCGGTAGTCAGTGAGTGAGTGAGTGAGTGAGTGCGTCCATCCGAATCCTTTCGTCGACAAAATAAGGAGAACCGTGGTCACTAATACCTTGATTTTGGCATGAAGGTGCATTATGGGACTGTTACTAGCAAGTTCTGAGCTGACCTACTTTTGATGAAAATTTCTGGTGATTTTTCATGAAAAAAACTGGTGATTCTGACTTGGGCTGTACAGGATTTCAACTTGGGGCGGGAGGATTTCCAAGAGTTCAGTGCGCGTCGGAGTGCTAATGCCTACCCTACTTCGTGGGTCCTGTGACGTTAGTCACACTGCCATGTATTTTACTATGTCCACATAACTGTCAAAGGCAATAACAATTGAGGTCAGCCTAAATGAAAGACAGTGCAAAGCTGTGAAGATTTCGCCAAGCCAGAGTCCGGGGTGGGCTAGTGAGTAGCATTTAACGTCGTTTTCAACATTTTTTCAGTCAGGTCAGGACGGTGCCTACATGTGCCAGAACACGAGTGTCCACAGTTCCTAACCGATTCCAAGGTGTATACCTTGCCATGAAGATGTCACGGTTAAACATATTCTCATAGACTGCATAGATTTTAGGATTGTAAGAGATACTTTTTATCGAGCAGCTACGCTGGAAGATCTTTTTAGCAGAGTGAAAGTGGATTGTATTTTAGGTTATTTGAGAGAGATTGGTTTGTTGTACAAATTTTAATGTTTGTATCTGTTTTAACGCATTAGTTTAAAGAATTTTTGAATTGATTACTTCGAATTTTGTTTGATCGTCGCTATATAGCTAAAATATTGCTGAATGCGACGTTAAATCTTAATTCTCTCTCTCTATCTCTCTCCACAGTTCCTATTATCCTGGACATGTCTAATTGTGATCTCTGTATTAATTATGGGGATTATAAACAAGGAAAGAGTCTCCCCGTAGTTCCCGGAAATAGGAAGTTCAACTCAGCAAACTTTGACGCTGCAGAGCTACGGCGTTGGCCTTGCTTCGATGAGAAGACGTCTCACGAATAGACTGGCTGCCGACTTAGCATGCTGTGCATGCGGTTCAGTACCGCATGACAAAATTGCGTTTTGAAAGACAAGATTTTTGTAGCTGTCCATATATAGTCAAAATATAGTTTTGAATATCCCTAAAATATGCATATATGCGGCAAAACTAGCTGCCTGGCGAATAGAAAAGCGAAATGTGCGGATAGCTGACAGTCAACATGTGCTTCAAAGCTTTATACGATTTTTCCTACATTTGAAGCGAATACGGAATTCTCAACTTTAATACAGGGGTATTTCTTTCAAAACTATTTGTCAGTTCAGTAGTTCAAGTTGCCGAATAAATCCTTCATCGGTGGATTTCGACTTGTCAGACAAGAACAACACGTACACTAGTCAGGCTGACATTACGTCGCCGGGAAAGCCGATATATAGATTGATTTTTTTACGTCTTATTTTTTCGAATAGGTTTTTCCATGCACTGACTATGTCCTCTAATGTTCGAACATTCAAATCTAATAAAGCTTCGTATGAAATTCCCTATTTTATTTTGTGTTTATCTGCGGTGATCAGTCAGGCTATTCGCCTCTTTCTCATGTGTCGATCACATGACCTGCTGGGTGAGTTCCGGTCGTTTGACGTCGTAAGATTTGCATGGAGTATGCTAGTTTTTCGTTGACAGCGTCTGTTCCATATGAGTGAAAATTATACAACTTGTCTTGCTTGAAAGCTATAGTGCACTTCTGAAATATAATCTACCAGAATCAAACTGCAAAACTTCGCAAACATTGCGAAACTGATCAAAGCACCAACGTGCTGAAAATGCCTCTGCACATATTTGTTTTTGATGACTGCAACAATCTGTTGTATCCACAAAGTTAATGAGTAACTTCCGCATAATTATAGATATATAACTTTCCTTCAATGGATGTGTATTCGCCACCACACACCGCAGAAGAATTTCGATTGCGGAACTGGATAACTATCTGTATGTTTGATTTTCAGGGGCCGCGGAGCTGGGGGGGGGGGGGGGGGTGTCAGTCCAACATTTAACTTGACCGGTATAGAGTTTAGCGAATATGTGTCAAGTTTGCCATATCTTTTAGATCAAATATATTTATTGTTTACAGATCAATAGCACAATCATACAATATTATACATATATGATCCCAATGAGGTAAATATGTTTTATGTACTAGAGAAAAACAATATTTGCCGAGGCCAAGGGTTCCCATACAAGAGGAAGTAACTCAAATCGTATATTGAGTAGATCACCTCCCTTGTCGTATCATGGTCGTGATAGTGTTACAGTAATGTAAATCTCTAATTTTCAACTCTTCCAATACAAAGGGAAGTAACTATAGCGTTTACTCTCATTAATCATGCTCATGTCCTGGTTTCATTTAGAATATTTGTTTGGGGGCCTTTTGGGACATTTTCTTTGAAAAGAAGTGAAGCCAAATTACTCAAAATGTAGTGTATTTGAAAGAACTTGGAATATTTCAAAAGGAATAAAGAATTAATCATTTATTTTTTGTGAAAGGCCTACATGGATTCCTGTTTTTGTTTGACTTTATCTTTCTTGTCGATCAAAACTGAAATACAACCATCACGATTTCCTGCCTCATACATATTAGGTTTACAAATTCTTATGTTGATTCCTTTTCTTTTCCAGAGGTAATCCAGCAGTACCATCCCAGCAAGACGACATCTGATATCCATTACTACATGAGGGAGAAACTGAACAACTCGGCGAAGAATTTCATCAGGAAACAGAAAAAAACTCAACAGTAGATATGTGATATGATACGGCTTATTATAGCATTGGACACACCGGTTCTCGTCAGATCACCAAAGTTAAACAACGTTAAGCTCGGTCAATACTTGGATGGGTGACCGGGCACTATACTGGCTGGGCTGATCAGTGTCCAGGGTAATAGGAACTGTGAGCACTCTCGCGTTCTGGCAGATGTAGGCACCGTCCTGATATGACTGAAACAAGGTTGAAAACGACGTTAAACCTACTTCTTTCTCTATCTACACCTAGTTAACATACTAGTATACGGAACCAAATTGACAGCTGTATGCTATGTTTGCATGAGATCTTATTAAACCTTTATAAATCACTTCAACTGCTTTAGTTTCTTGAGCATTCAGTCTCTTCAACTCATCTAATGTGAACGCGAATTTATTCCAGTACAATACCAGATTAATACCATGGTACAAACCACTATGTTTTTGGTCATTTTTATCATCGTTTTACCATGGTGTATGCAGTTTATCACAGTACATGTACCATGTAAAGCCATTGAACCTGTAAAGCCATGGTACATGTACTGTGGCAATAGCACGGTACCATGATAGAGCCATACTACATGTAGCATGGTAAAACCATGGTTCTATGAAAAAACTATGGTACATGTAGCATGGTAAAACCATGGTTCTATGGAAAAACTATGGTATTCCATGGTAAAACCATGGTTCTGTGGTTGAACTATGGTACTAGTGTTCGGTTTGTTCTTTTCTGTGCAAGAGAAAGTAAGCTTGCTCAACAGTGAAACTTTGCACAGTAGCTAAACTTTCACACTGCATTGAATGCCCTTCATCTGTCCATACTGGAGATTTATATTGGTCATGTGAAAGGGATGGCAAGTTCACACTAAGTGTGGCCGTGGCCTCTAGTTATACATGAGTGTCATAATGTCATACAATGAAATATTACAGATTGTGTTTTATAATATATGTTCTTTATCTATAAATCTTGTTTTGGTTTTTCATTCACCTCAATTGATACACCCTTTTCATTTGCTGATCGATCAGTTTTGATGCGGACAACACCAAATAACAGCGTTAACTAACACCGATAAATGGTGTTGAAGCTGGCTCAACACTGTTCTGCTGTGTTGACTGACAAGTGCAGATGCTGGTTCAACATCAACTAACAGTGTTAACTAACACCAATAAATGGTGTTGAAGCTGGCTCAACACCCTTTTTTAGTGTTGCCTGACAAGTGCTGATGCTGGCTCAACACCAATTAACAGTGTTAACTAACACCAATAAATGGTGTTGAAATCGACTGACGAGTGCGGATGCTGACTCAACACCGAATAACGGTGTTAACTAACACAAAATAACGGTGTTAACTAACACCAATAAATGGTGTTGGGGCAATATGGTGTAGGCCCTAACTCAACACTGTTTTTTGGTGTTGAAGTCAACACCAATTTTTAGTGTTAATTAACACCATTTTTCTGACTGTGTATACAGTCAGGGGGAGAGCAGCACTATGCCCCACCAGTCAGTGAAGACAAAAAGGTGTGAGATACAGACCATTGTTGTCATCCAAATTTCATGCGACCCATATAGTCCGGGGGTGATGATAGAATGCCGATGTTAGTTACATAATGAGCAATTTTCTCTGCTGCACCTCCACTGATTGGAAGACCAATGGTTCACCCAAATTTCTATCCTGGGATTTCCTCCGAAACAGCTTCCTGTTCGGTCGTCATCTTTACCGGATTTATAGATCAACAGCTATTAAATCTGTAGCCTGGATTTTACTGTTGGGTTGTCACAGTGTTTAATTTCAATGTTTTTACTTACGGTCTATTCAGCAAAACATTTTTTTTATTTGGTATACGCACACTGCATTCGTGGGGTTAATGAGTGATCCCCGGGTTTTCAAATTTTGTCCCGATTAATAAAATGTTTCTAAGAGGGGTGTGTGCCCTACGACAATATTAAGAAATATAATACGAAATTAAGGCAATTACGGCATAATTGTGGAATTTGAACTTTCTGAAGTAAGTGCCCTAAATTGTCAAACTTTTGCTAAAATAACACAACCGAACACGGCGATGTTTGCGCGAAGGTCGATGTTTTACGTTTATATGATAAAAGCCATCGCGAAACTATCCCTGACGGATAATAGAGTAAGTGGACCAACGATTGGATCTTTAAGAGCAGCGATTCGATTGGCTAACGCCTGGATTCAGCCGTTGCTATGCCATTCACTCTCCGTAGTTCAATATTTCTTAGGCAAAATTCCGAGTCGTGGCAATTCTTATTCAAACTGACAAACAGTCTTTCCCTTCGTATAGGCGCTCCAAAACTTTTATCTGCTTATTCTTCAGTGCAAAAGTTATACCCCAACCGCTTATTCGCACAATCTAGGGATTGTTCGAAGCCCATATTTGCATATCTCAAATTAAAAGTTAAGCGAGCTTATCGGTCGTATCCACGCATGAAAAGATGTATCACAACAACAATCATGCACACGGAGTGTGTGGTACATATTACATCGTACGTCACATCCGCTACTTTCAGAAGTCAGGTGACTATAGGTCACGTTAATCCTGTCCGTCGGGGATAGTTTCGCGATGGCTATTATCATATAAACGTGGAAAATCTATCTCCGCACAAACATCGCCGTGTTCGGGTCGAGAATAACCTATAATTTATTGATGACTGTGGACATCCCTGCAATTAAATTAAATCTACCTTTTTAGTTAAAGCAAAAAAATCGCATTGACTTGCTCAAGCAATACCCTATACCAAAATATAAATCGAGTCCATTAGTTGCATTGGAACTGAGTAAGAGGGTATCGGGATTATGAGGATCTCGCAATCTTAATCTATGCAGCTATCGACTGTATTTGAGTCATAAATCTAGATATATATTGTAATACGTAAAATATATTTATTTTCTCAAAAACGACCAAAAGATGTGTTGCACATTGCGACAGACATTGTAGTATAACATATTGTAGCAACCGTATTTCCATAATATGTTGGGGATCAGTTACACTGTAAACTTTGTTCGATTATATCAATATTACTGTTGTGATGGCAAGCTTTGCAGTTAACATCGTAATATATATATTCAAGTAGGTTCGAATTAAACGCATAGATAACAAAACCCACATATAGATCGGCAATACACAGCGGAGAGACGTGAACCAGTTAACACTCGTGATATATTGTAACACAATACAAACTCAAATCGTTAAAACGACCCAGCATTGACCCAGTTTTCTTAGAATCTGCTGTTTTCTGGGAAAGTTATCATTTTCCACGAAATGATTGATCAGTACTACATTATACTGAATGCAGCGAAATGTCGGTAACACTTTACATCATGAATAATTTATCGTCTTCTTAATCTGAGTGGGATATGGAAGCGAGGATCTTGATTGCTATGGGGTAAAGTGAGATAGTTAATGAGAGGTTAAGGATGGGACGTGTAGTGACGATTGGCAACGCTTATGCTCCAAACAAAAAGAGTTTCTAATAGATCATACAGAACTCATAGTACACTTGTAAAGAACTTGTACACAAGTTATTGGAACAAACTATTGACAAGTTCTTCAATAACTCACCAATAACTCGCCTGGTAAAACTTTCTAGATTTACAGACCTAACGAGTTATTAGCGATCAGATCTATTAGCACTGTACGAGTTAGGCCTGATACACACGACAAATTTCTCCTTGACAAGTGAGACTAAATTTGCTTACAAGCTTGTATTATAGACGATGACCGTACCAGAGCAGGATATATAGCGAGTAGCCGTAACAGTCTTCCACAACTTTGATCTCGCATGTCAAGGAAACCTGGGTCGTGTGTATCAGGCCTTAAACACGGGTTCTTAACATTCGCCTTTATACGAGTTAAGCGTGAGTTATTACCTTGGCCCTGTTCACAGTTTCCTCCACATGAGAGTTAAACACGAGTTATTTTCACGGAAACTGATACCCTGTCTAATCCATAGGGCGCTTCTCAGATTCAGTGTCATGCCTCCAAGCGATTAAAAGAGAAACTTCAACTCATCCCACCGACTTGAAAATTCTACAATTATATGACCATAGATTTCGTCAACAGATTGATATTGTGTCTAGCCACGTTAGCATCAAAGGAAATACTGAGGCTGATGAAATGGCTAAGGCAGCACTACATAATGAGGTTGATATCGCGATTTTCGACCCTCTATCTGTGCTTATGTGAGAAGGATGTTTCAATCTTTATGGGATGCTGTGGATAATAACAAACTTCATCAGTTTCAGAAAAAGTTAGGCTATACTCATCTGAGCAGCCGGAAACGTTTCGATCAAGCCATGATCAGGCGACGTAGAATTGGCAATACGCTTCCGTACAAATGCAGACAAACGCGAGCCTGCTCGTGTTGAAAATTTCACTGTCCCGGCACCGTATCCATGGCAAGCACGTGACATGTAGGTCAACTTCTATACACGCTGGGGAACACCACCTCCAGCTCATTAGTTCTCATATTTCTGTGGTTAATCTTGGGCAAGAAATATGTATAAAAAATCAATAAAATATTTATTTCTCCGCACTGAAAGAATCACTTGTTTTGCACGATATATTTTTATGGCAAGCCAGGCAACACTGCTTGTATTTGCGGCGGGGGTAAAATGTACCAGCTGCGCTTAGAGAGAATCAGTTTTGCGCATTTGTTGATTATTTCTACATTCAAGTATATCTCTTGGTTATAATTGGAGTCGGTTGTGAACCCTTAAACAATAACTCCTTTATACTTATAGCATCCAGCTTCCATATGGTATGTCCTATGGGCTGGAGAATCTTTTCAACAAGTCCCATATATCTCACCAATCATTAATGGACCATAGATCATGCTAATTCCGAAGGAATCTCCAATGTTTGGCGCAGATGTAGATTACAATTTAACGTTTTAATGTCCTTCACGATGTGCGTGATGAAAATTCGGCAGAGAAATACAAAATGATAAATTCTGCGATGAAAAGTGGACAAAAACTATTTTATTTCACATCACATTAATATTTCCTAATTTATCACACAGTTTTTTTGCGGAAAAATTGCATAAATGAAAAATTCGAGAAAATCTGACAGAAAAATCGACCAAAAAATGCTGCTTTTGAGGATGATGTGACTGTGACGTCATCAACGCGGCCGTCTTGGATTTTTGTCCTCCAGGCCTGGACAGGTCCCAAAAAACCCAGGCCAGATAGAGTTGAGTAAATTCTGAGTATACAGTTATCGATTTCTTCTAGTGATGTTCGTGATGCTAACGTAAATAGCAGATATGGCGTATGTTGGTACTCGTATTCGTGCTATCAGAGGTGTTGAATTGTAAAACAATCACTAAACAAGAAAACTGGCAATCGGGGATAATAAGTCATATTTCTGTTTGTCTCCTGAACACCGTCACCCCAAAAGGATTTATTATATGAATGAGGCGCGTATAGACTATCTGATAAGACCGACTTTCTCGTGAATACAAAATGACGTTGAAGGCAAACCGCATTGTTTCAGATATCAACTCCTTATCAATACGAAATAAATATCTGCTCAATGTCAGAGTGGATACCTGAATGAGCGCATCGCTGTCAGACTTTGAAAACCTGATCATCTAACGTGGTATTGGTTTGGTCTACCGGATAATATTTTGGGCCCTTATTTCTGATATAATATATGAGCAGTGAAGAGAAAAGAGAGAATTGGGATTGAAAAATTGTAAATTTATTAAATTCTCCCCATACAGGCGCCTAATTTCATATTGTTATAATGCAAACATTACAAACTTATTTTGTTGATGAGAGTAACCCAGGAGCTCGAACATGTCTCCGTGTTTAGGTTGAATATACTGGCAATACACAGATCAACACACCGGTGTGTTTGTGTATAAGTAGCGTATGCTACTTTGCTGCAGTCCGAGCCATTTGTGTCGGTGCAAACTAGTATATGTGAAATATCACAATTTCCATATTACAGCAGTTGGATCAGATATAAACTGGGTACACTCAATTGCACGGTAATGTTATGGTTGTTGCACAATGCATAAAGAAACTGCCGCAATGCTTAGCTCAAATCACTTCCTTACGTTATTTCTCGTTGGAGCAGAACACGAGTTGTCAAATGTGTAAAATCTAAGACTTATTACAATAGGATATTTTAGTAGCTTGAAAAATTTTGTACAGCGTTGCAGTGATGTATTCGAAAGTATTGACTCTATCGATGTCATATAATTACAAACTTAATTATGGGTTTTGGTGCGAGTTTTTTTTGGGGGGAGGGGATAATGGATGCAAATGAAAATGCCCAGTTTGCTGTTACACTACAGAAAAAGGCGAATTTCACGTACTGGAGAAATGTATTACTTATCAATGGGAAAGACCACTATGCCCTCTGGTGTGGATGTTTGTATTTCATAGCGTATGACCCGTACAGTGCAGCTTGGAGAGGCCAAGGTGACAAATACATTCACGGGATGGATGTTATATATATGCCATCCTATGTTTTATATATCAAAAATAGCATAGTCACAGAGCAGAATATTTGAGTATCAACTTATATTCCATACAGCATGAAATGTAAACAACCATTCATTACAAGACTGCCTTAAATATTAATCAAATAATATTGTTTGACTACATTCAAGAGGTATGACAAAGCATTTGTATATATGAATATTTATTTAAATTTAACCTATCACTGAAATGCAATGTCGAAGTTCCATAAACCGGCTTCCTCCAAGAGGTATGTCTCATACTTGCTCAATATGATTTTTAACGTCATTAGAAGATAATTCTTTTATATGGCAAATATTAAGATTTGACATCATGAAATGGTAATTCTGATACACGGCAAATATTAAGTTTTCATCTAATTTCATCCAGAATGTAAAGAAAACCAAATGAAGCATTCCAAGTTAGTTCACCGTCTGTTAAATATATGCATATTTCGCCGAAAGCAATTGTTCAGTCTGACCCTTTCACTGATGGTTATACGGGTATGCTATTCCGTGTTATATGATCAGCAAATATATGGCAAAACTGAACTTTTGCAACCAGTTTGGTATATCTTGCAAATGTATGCAAATGTTAAGGAATGACTGTGCTGAAAAGATATTGGGAATATTTTCATTTATCAATATTTTAATCTCCTTCAAGTGTTGTCAATCGTACTATTTCGTTTTGCAAAATAATGCAAATTTGAAAATGTGTTATGGCTTTGTTGTGTGCGGGGTGTCGGGTACATCATTTTAATTTCGATAAACAACACG
>JAVTVY010043156.1:0-20499 GCA_036873755.1 Hanleya hanleyi | reverse complement strand
TTTATAACCGTTAAAATGACAGAAGTCAATCTGAATTGTCAGGAGTCAAACATCCTGATTGAGTTAGAACAGATTATAATCGACAGCCTCCGGGTACTGAACGTTGTCCTTGGGGTGATTGGTTTCAAGCCGGACGATGAACAAAGGATAACGGCGGAGTAATCTGTTTAAGCCGTTAATTACCGTTAAGACTGCAGCAATGATGTGATAATGAGTATGAGTTTGTAGGTTGATATATCAAGTCAGTAAGATGAGTTAATACCGCCAAGTTTCAAGGTTGACAAATTCAGAGTATTCGCTCGACAGGTCAATATGACGTTGATTTTCTACTTCTCGTCATTTGTGGTAATATCTCATACTTGTTTAAATTGTAATTGTTTTAAACTATGGTCCTTGAAATATCAATAAAGCATTGTGTTTTTGGGCCGAGGAATCTGTATCGGAAGCGGCCAGAAAACTACAATTTGCTGGTGACGCTGCATGCAGAATCGGCCATTAATGACGCAATTTCGACAATTGTCATTAGAAGTTGTCAAGTCGCCAGCTGATGTCACAATTGTTTCATTAGCAGGCGACTCTGCATGTTGCGTCAATCGCTATCGCGACATTAACTGGCGACTCTGCATGCATAATCGACCACTAAAGACTCATTTACGACAATTATGTCATTAGTAGTTGCTATTGCAATTTCACATGATCGTACTTGAGACATTAACGGTTAACTGTGTACATCTCAATCGCTAATGTCACAACGAAGAGATTATACAACCTAGCAAGGGGACCAGTAGTTATCTGATGTAAATAAAACCTGTAAATATGATATCACCATTTCCATGCGCAGTTAAGAAATCATATCATAGTGAACCAATTTGAATACGGTGAAATCATTAGTTTGTCTTGAGGTCGATCTTCTTGCCATGGAATTTCATCTGAATTTAACCGATTGCTTAGCCATTTCACAGGAATATAGTTTGTGGCATGTAGGTCTTAATACCAGGTGCAATTTTCTGACTGAAATAACTATTTGGAGGCCATCTTGGATTTACCCCCCACGCGATGGCGCAATTGCATGGTTACATGTATTTCGTGAGACTTTGCGATGCCGAACATGTAGATGTATTATCAAGCGCCCATTTTTCGCTATCGTGGTTCTGAAACTCTTATCTGTAAATGGATGGAAAGTCGGTAACATAATGCTATAGATGGTGGATTGGTATGAAGTGGCCAGTCTTCGTTACTTTGGCTATATATTTCTAAAACATATATAGGTGAATTTATTGAATTCGCATAAGTTTAATTGTAATGTTATTACATTATCCTCTCGTGATGAATTATAACGAAGGTTCCAGTGTTCGTCATTTCTGAGGTTGGGGGGAGGCTCATTCCTATTTGCTGGACAATCACCTAGTGACGGAAAAAATTCTCAAAAATATATTACGATCTTTGGAACTTATAATCATTAACAACAAACATAAATCACTGTGCACGACGGCTAACTATTAGATGTCGGATCAGAACCTTTAGAACAGCGACCCCTGGTAGAAATGTGCAGAAAATATTACGTCATCATGTAGGCCATAATTTTCTTAATGAATATATCAAAGATTTAGTCAAACATAATCTTTGATATATTTTTGCATCAAATAATTACTGGTCCCCATTTGTGACAATAAGCGTCAACATATCTTATCATTTGAATACAATAGGTTCATAACGCGAGAATGCGAGGACGACAACGCGACAATGAGAGTACGGTTGGCGGTAGGAGACTGAAATAAGCTTCAATGCATAGGATTAAATCGATTAAGTCCACCAGTCAAATCATTGTATCAATTCCTCGGCCAAAATGGTTCTAATCCGCGGGATAAATCGATTTAGACCTAGGAATAACTCCACGGTTCATTTGTGGAAATTAATTTTATTTAATCCACTGTCTTGGTCTTTGTAGTCCGTGGTATAAAACGTTCGCGTCCTAGGCTTTAGTCCACCAATCAAAATCGAGTTTCTATTCCGATGTTTTCTCCAGTCAATTAAACATTGCACGAGAAACTCTTAGAACGTTTTATACCTCGGACTAGAAGGATGACAACCGCGGATTAAATAAATTCATTTCCACAAATGAACTCGGGGATTTAATCCTAGATCTAAATCGATTTATTCCTTGGTTCAGAGCGCTTTTTAACGAAGAATTAAAGCAGTAATTTGACAGGTGGACTTAGATGGAGGTCTGTGTGAACGTATCTCACTTCCCAGAACTTTTGAACTAAAATGAATGGAGGAAAACAAAAAATGTGGAAAACAAAAAAGCAGTGTAAACGTAAGCGCTATATTTCATGGCATTTATTTACCAATGAAGCATTATGACATTAAACAATATATATATACTTGATCAATCATATTAGCACTAAAAGATATGGCGAAATTCACAATTAACCCTTTCGCTATACAATATAACTAAATAATATGTTCTAGTGGGACAGCCTCGGAAAAGTCGCCTGGTAATCGTTAACGGAGATGTGCCAAGTTCCCTTGGATAAGTTCAGACATCAGAATAGTCTGTTGATCTCTCCAGCCAGTAGATTTACAATTCCCCCGTGACGTCAGGATTACGTTGAAACTTGTGTGGTTCGCGTCAGTAATAGCTTCAGCCAATGAAAGATTTGATCCAACGTGGCTGTGAAATACCTCTTGCAGATCCGTAATGAAACAACAGTATATTGTTTTGTTGTCTGCTTTTCTTTTCACGACAACCGGAAAGCAGTCCTCAGCTAGAGACAAAGTGGTATTCACTTCCAGCTCGGCCGTCGTTTCTTGTTCATAGACAATACAAATGGCCTCCGTTCTATGTCCGCCTTTCACAAACACTTCCTTGTTTACTTGTCTTGTGCAGGTCATCTCAAATCTTTGACTTTGTCCTTCCGTCACTGAAAACGGTTGACTGTGATCATCACGTGGTAAAACGTTCAGCGGTAAATGTATTTCTATGTTGGTATTTTCGCCCAGCGTGTAGTATTCGTGAAACTGAACACAGACTGACGCGGGTGTCACTCTCTCGGCCAAAAATCTGTATTTCCTTTTCACCCCAGAAGTGTTTTCAAAATATTTAGAGCACAGAACAATTGGTGCTCCGACATCAGAGTCCACGCTTATGTAAGAATCCGTCTTCTTCATTCTCCTCTTTCGCATGCTTCCCAGTCTGGGTGAACCGAAATCAACCGAATCCAGGAGATTGTTGCTGTCATCCATTTCGGAAACAGATGTGCTGTGGTGGAATTTCAATGAATTCCAATGAAAATCAAAGAAATATTTCTTCTTTTGAATGAAGCGTTTCCTTGTCCTGCCAACAGATTTCAGATATCTTTTCCATACATAGTCAGTTATAATTTTTTCCAGGCAAATGTTGGTTGGTGAGTTTCGTCTTTGACAATCCATCATCCGTCAGGTCGTATTCTTCAGTTTCTCGTTTCTGTCTGAATTATCCTGGAATAGTTTTGACAACGTCTACGAATAACCTTTCAAAGTCTGAATTTGATGTCTCACCACGGAATGAACTGAAGTAACCATGATGTGCCCCCCATTTTATAACCGTTAAAATGACAGAAGTCAATCTGAATTGTCAGGAGTCAAACATCCTGATTGAGTTAGAACAGATTATAATCGACAGCCTCCGGGTACTGAACGTTGTCCTTGGGGTGATTGGTTTCAAGCCGGACGATGAACAAAGGATAACGGCGGAGTAATCTGTTTAAGCCGTTAATTACCGTTAAGACTGCAGCAATGATGTGATAATGAGTATGAGTTTGTAGGTTGATATATCAAGTCAGTAAGATGAGTTAATACCGCCAAGTTTCAAGGTTGACAAATTCAGAGTATTCGCTCGACAGGTCAATATGACGTTGATTTTCTACTTCTCGTCATTTGTGGTAATATCTCATACTTGTTTAAATTGTAATTCTTTTAAACTATAGTCCTTGAAATATAAATAAAGCATTGTGTTTTTGGGCCGAGGAATCTGAATCGGAAGCGGCCAGAAAACTACAATTTGCTGGTGACGCTGCATGCAGAATCGGCCATTAATGACGCAATTTCGACAATTGTCATTAGAAGTTGTCAAGTCGCCAGCTGATGTCACAATTGTTTCATTAGCAGGCGACTCTGCATGTTGCGTCAATCGCTATCGCGACATTAGCTGGCGACTCTGCATGCATAATCGACCACTAAAGACTCATTTACGACAATTATGTCATTAGTAGTTGCTATTGCAATTTCACATGATCGTACTTGAGACATTAACGGTTAACTGTGTACATCTCAATCGCTAATGTCACAACGAAGAGATTATACAACCTAGCAAGGGGACCATTAATTATCTGATGTAAATAAAACCTGTAAATATGATATCACCATTTCCATGCGCAGTTAAGAAATCATGTCATAGTGAACCAATTTGAATACGGTGAAATCATTAGTTTGTCTTGAGGTCGATCTTCTTGCCATGGAATTTCATCTGAATTTAACCGATTGCTTAGCCATTTCACAGGAATATAGTTTGTGGCATGTAGGTCTTAATACCAGGTGCAATTTTCTGACTGAAATAACTATTTGGAGGCCATCTTGGATTTACCCCCCACGCGATGGCGCAATTGCATGGTTACATGTATTTCGTGAGACTTTGCGATGCCGAACGTGTAGATGTATTATCAAGCGCCCAGTTTTCGCTATCGTGGTTCTGAAACTCTTATCTGTAAATGGATGGAAAGTCGGTAACATAATGCTATAGATGGTGGATTGGTATGAAGTGGCCAGTCTTCGTTACTTTGGCTATATATTTCTAAAACATATATAGGTGAATTTATTGAATTCGCATAAGTTTAATTGTAATGTTATTACATTATCCTCTCGTGATGAATTATAACGAAGGTTCCAGTGTTCGTCATTTCTGAGGTTGGGGGGAGGCTCATTCCTATTTGCTGGACAATCACCTAGTGACGGAAAAAATTCTCAAAAATATATTACGATCTTTGGAACTTATAATCATTAACAACAAACATAAATCACTGTGCACGACGGATAACTATTAGATGTCGGATCAGAACCTTTAGAACAGCGACCCCTGGTAGAAATGTGCAGAAAATATTACGTCATCATGTAGGCCATAATTTTCTTAATGAATATATCAAAGATTTAGTCAAACATAATCTTTGATATATTTTTCCATCAAATAATTACTGGTCCCCATTTGTGACAATAAGCGTCAACATATCTTATCATTTGAATACAATAGGTTCATAACGCGAGAATGCGAGGACGACAACGCGACAATGAGAGTACGGTTGGCGGTAGGAGACTGAAATAAGCTTCAATGCATAGGATTAAATCGATTAAGTCCACCAGTCAAATCATTGTATCAATTCCTCGGCCAAAATGGTTCTAATCCGCGGGATAAATCGATTTAGACCTAGGAATAACTCCACGGTTCATTTGTGGAAATTAATTTTATTTAATCCACTGTCTTGGTCTTTGTAGTCCGTGATATAAAACGTTCGCGTCCTAGGCTTTAGTCCACCAATCAAAATCGAGTTTCTATTCCGATGTTTTCTCCAGTCAATTAAACATTGCACGAGAAACTCTTAGAACGTTTTATACCTCGGACTAGAAGGATGACAACCGCGGATTAAATAAATTCATTTCCACAAATGAACTCGGGGATTTAATCCTAGATCTAAATCGATTTATTCCTTGGTTCAGAGCGCTTTTTAACGAAGAATTAAAGCAGTAATTTGACAGGTGGACTTAGATGGAGGTCTGTGTGAACGTATCTCACTTCTCAGAACTTTTGAACTAAAATGAATGGAGGAAAACAAAAAATGTGGAAAACAAAAAAGCAGTGTAAACGTAAGCGCTATATTTCATGGCATTTATTTACCAATGAAGCATTATGACATTAAACAATATATATATACTTGATCAATCATATTAGCACTAAAAGATATGGCGAAATTCACAATTAACCCTTTCGCTATACAATATAACTAAATAATATGTTCTAGTGGGACAGCCTCGGAAAAGTCGCCTGGTAATCGTTAACGGAGATGTGCCAAGTTCCCTTGGATAAGTTCAGACATCAGAATAGTCTGTTGATCTCTCCAGCCAGTAGATTTACAATTCCCCCGTGACGTCAGGATTACGTTGAAACTTGTGTGGTTCGCGTCAGTAATAGCTTCAGCCAATGAAAGATTTGGTCCAACGTGGCTGTGAAATACCTCTTGCAGATCCGTAATGAAACAACAGTATATTGTTTTGTTGTCTGCTTTTCTTTTCACGACAACCGGAAAGCAGTCCTCAGCTAGAGACAAAGTGGTATTCACTTCCAGCTCGGCCGTCGTTTCTTGTTCATAGACAATACAAATGGCCTCCGTTCTATGTCCGCCTTTCACAAACACTTCCTTGTTTACTTGTCTTGTGCAGGTCATCTCAAATCTTTGACTTTGTCCTTCCGTCACTGAAAACGGTTGACTGTGATCATCACGTGGTAAAACGTTCAGCGGTAAATGTATTTCTATGTTGGTATTTTCGCCCAGCGTGTAGTATTCGTGAAACTGAACACAGACTGACGCGGGTGTCACTCTCTCGGCCAAAAATCTGTATTTCCTTTTCACCCCAGAAGTGTTTTCAAAATATTTAGAGCACAGAACAATTGGTGCTCCGACATCAGAGTCCACGCTTATGTAAGAATCCGTCTTCTTCATTCTCCTCTTTCGCATGCTTCCCAGTCTGGGTGAACCGAAATCAACCGAATCCAGGAGATTGTTGCTGTCATCCATTTCGGAAACAGATGTGCTGTGGTGGAATTTCAATGAATTCCAATGAAAATCAAAGAAATATTTCTGCTTTTGAATGAAGCGTTTCCTTGTCCTGCCAACAGATTTCAGATATCTTTTCCAGACATAGTCAGTTATAATTTTTTCCAGGCAAATGTTGGTTGGTGAGTTTCGTCTTTGACAATCCATCATCCGTCAGGTCGTATTCTTCAGTTTCTCGTTTCTGTCTGAATTATCCTGGAATAGTTTTGACAACGTCTACGAATAACCTTTCAAAGTCTGAATTTGATGTCTCACCACGGAATGAACTGAAGTAACCATGATGTGCCCCCCATTTTATAACCGTTAAAATGACAGAAGTCAATCTGAATTGTCAGGAGTCAAACATCCTGATTGAGTTAGAACAGATTATAATCGACAGCCTCCGGGTACTGAACGTTGTCCTTGGGGTGATTGGTTTCAAGCCGGACGATGAACAAAGGATAACGGCGGAGTAATCTGTTTAAGCCGTTAATTACCGTTAAGACTGCAGCAATGATGTGATAATGAGTATGAGTTTGTAGGTTGATATATCAAGTCAGTAAGATGAGTTAATACCGCCAAGTTTCAAGGTTGACAAATTTAGAGTATTCGCTCGACAAGGTCAATATGACGTTGATTTTCTACTTCTCGTCATTTGTGGTAATATCTCATACTTGTTTAAATTGTAATTGTTTTAAACTATAGTCCTTGAAATATAAATAAAGCATTGTGTTTTTGGGCCGAGGAATCTGAATCGGAAGCGGCCAGAAAACTACAATTTGCTGGTGACGCTGCATGCAGAATCGGCCATTAATGACGCAATTTCGACAATTGTCATTAGAAGTTGTCAAGTCGCCAGCTGATGTCACAATTGTTTCATTAGCAGGCGACTCTGCATGTTGCGTCAATCGCTATCGCGACATTAGCTGGCGACTCTGCATGCATAATCGACCACTAAAGACTCATTTACGACAATTATGTCATTAGTAGTTGCTATTGCAATTTCACATGATCGTACTTGAGACATTAACGGTTAACTGTGTACATCTCAATCGCTAATGTCACAACGAAGAGATTATACAACCTAGCAAGGGGACCATTAATTATCTCATGTAAATAAAACCTGTAAATATGATATCACCATTTCCATGCGCAGTTAAGAAATCATGTCATAGTGAACCAATTTGAATACGGTGAAATCATTAGTTTGTCTTGAGGTCGATCTTCTTGCCATGGAATTTCATCTGAATTTAACCGATTGCTTAGCCATTTCACAGGAATATAGTTTGTGGCATGTAGGTCTTAATACCAGGTGCAATTTTCTGACTGAAATAACTATTTGGAGGCCATCTTGGATCTACCCCCCACGCGATGGCGCAATTGCATGGTTACATGTATTTCGTGAGACTTTGCGATGCCGAACATGTAGATGTATTATCAAGCGCCCAGTTTTCGCTATCGTGGTTCTGAAACTCTTATCTGTAAATGGATGGAAAGTCGGTAACATAATGCTATAGATGGTGGATTGGTATGTAGTGGCCCGTCTTCGTTACTTTGGCTATATATTTCTAAAACATATATAGGTGAATTTATTGAATTCGCATAAGTTTAATTATAATGTTATTACATTATCCTCTCGTGATGAATTATAACGATGGTTCCAGTGTTCGTCATTTCTGAGGTTGGGGGGAGGCTCATTCCTATTTGCTGGACAATCACCTAGTGACGGAAAAAATTCTCAAAAATATATTACGATCTTTCGAACTTATAATCATTAACAACAAACATAAATCACTGTGCACGACGGCTAACTATTAGATGTCGGATCAGAGCCTATAGTTCCAATCGATAGTCGCTGAATCGTCATCCTTGCTTTAGAACAGCGACCCCTGGTAGAAATGTGCAGAAAATATGACGTCATCATGTAGGCCATAATTTTCTTAATGAATATATCAAAGATTTAGTCAAACATAATCTTTGATATATTTTTGCATCAAATAATTACTGGTCCCCATTTGTGACAATAAGCGTCAACATATCTTATCATTTGAATACAATAGGTTCATAACGCGAGAATGCGAGGACGACAACGCGACAATGAGAGTACGGTTGGCGGTAGGAGACTGAAATAAGCTTCAATGCATAGGATTAAATCGATTAAGTCCACCAGTCAAATCATTGTATCAATTCCTCGGCCAAAATGGTTCTAATCCGCGGGATAAATCGATTTAGACCTAGGAATAACTCCACGGTTCATTTGTGAAAATTAATTTTATTTAATCCACTGTCTTGGTCTTTGTAGTCCGTGATATAAAACGTTCGCGTCCTAGGCTTTAGTCCACCAATCAAAATCGAGTTTCTATTCCGATGTTTTCTCCAGTCAATTAAACATTGCACGAGAAACTCTTAGAACGTTTTATACCTCGGACTAGAAGGATGACAACCGCGGATTAAATAAATTCATTTCCACAAATGAACTCGGGGATTTAATCCTAGATCTAAATCGATTTATTCCTTGGTTCAGAGCGCTTTTTAACGAAGAATTAAAGCAGTAATTTGACAGGTGGACTTAGATGGAGGTCTGTGTGAACGTATCTCACTTCTCAGAACTTTTGAACTAAAATGAATGGAGGAAAACAAAAAATGTGGAAAACAAAAAAGCAGTGTAAACGTAAGCGCTATATTTCATGGCATTTATTTACCAATGAAGCATTATGACATTAAACAATATATATATACTTGATCAATCATATTAGCACTAAAAGATATGGCGAAATTCACAATTAACCCTTTCGCTATACAATATAACTAAATAATATGTTCTAGTGGGACAGCCTCGGAAAAGTCGCCTGGTAATCGTTAACGGAGATGTGCCAAGTTCCCTTGGATAAGTTCAGACATCAGAATAGTCTGTTGATCTCTCCAGCCAGTAGATTTACAATTCCCCCGTGACGTCAGGATTACGTTGAAACTTGTGTGGTTCGCGTCAGTAATAGCTTCAGCCAATGAAAGATTTGGTCCAACGTGGCTGTGAAATACCTCTTGCAGATCCGTAATGAAACAACAGTATATTGTTTTGTTGTCTGCTTTTCTTTTCACGACAACCGGAAAGCAGTCCTCAGCTAGAGACAAAGTGGTATTCACTTCCAGCTCGGCCGTCGTTTCTTGTTCATAGACAATACAAATGGCCTCCGTTCTATGTCCGCCTTTCACAAACACTTCCTTGTTTACTTGTCTTGTGCAGGTCATCTCAAATCTTTGACTTTGTCCTTCCGTCACTGAAAACGGTTGACTGTGATCATCACGTGGTAAAACGTTCAGCGGTAAATGTATTTCTATGTTGGTATTTTCGCCCAGCGTGTAGTATTCGTGAAACTGAACACAGACTGACGCGGGTGTCACTCTCTCGGCCAAAAATCTGTATTTCCTTTTCACCCCAGAAGTGTTTTCAAAATATTTAGAGCACAGAACAATTGGTGCTCCGACATCAGAGTCCACGCTTATGTAAGAATCCGTCTTCTTCATTCTCCTCTTTCGCATGCTTCCCAGTCTGGGTGAACCGAAATCAACCGAATCCAGGAGATTGTTGCTGTCATCCATTTCGGAAACAGATGTGCTGTGGTGGAATTTCAATGAATTCCAATGAAAATCAAAGAAATATTTCTTCTTTTGAATGAAGCGTTTCCTTGTCCTGCCAACAGATTTCAGATATCTTTTCCAGACATAGTCAGTTATAATTTTTTCCAGGCAAATGTTGGTTGGTGAGTTTCGTCTTTGACAATCCATCATCCGTCAGGTCGTATTCTTCAGTTTCTCGTTTCTGTCTGAATTATCCTGGAATAGTTTTGACAACGTCTACGAATAACCTTTCAAAGTCTGAATTTGATGTCTCACCACGGAATGAACTGAAGTAACCATGATGTGCCCCCCATTTTATAACCGTTAAAATGACAGAAGTCAATCTGAATTGTCAGGAGTCAAACATCCTGATTGAGTTAGAACAGATTATAATCGACAGCCTCCGGGTACTGAACGTTGTCCTTGGGGTGATTGGTTTCAAGCCGGACGATGAACAAAGGATAACGGCGGAGTAATCTGTTTAAGCCGTTAATTACCGTTAAGACTGCAGCAATGATGTGATAATGAGTATGAGTTTGTAGGTTGATATATCAAGTCAGTAAGATGAGTTAATACCGCCAAGTTTCAAGGTTGACAAATTCAGAGTATTCGCTCGACAGGTCAATATGACGTTGATTTTCTACTTCTCGTCATTTGTGGTAATATCTCATACTTGTTTAAATTGTAATTCTTTTAAACTATAGTCCTTGAAATATAAATAAAGCATTGTGTTTTTGGGCCGAGGAATCTGTATCGGAAGCGGCCAGAAAACTACAATTTGCTGGTGACGCTGCATGCAGAATCGGCCATTAATGACGCAATTTCGACAATTGTCATTAGAAGTTGTCAAGTCGCCAGCTGATGTCACAATTGTTTCATTAGCAGGCGACTCTGCATGTTGCGTCAATCGCTATCGCGACATTAGCTGGCGACTCTGCATGCATAATCGACCACTAAAGACTCATTTACGACAATTATGTCATTAGTAGTTGCTATTGCAATTTCACATGATCGTACTTGAGACATTAACGGTTAACTGTGTACATCTCAATCGCTAATGTCACAACGAAGAGATTATACAACCTAGCAAGGGGACCATTAATTATCTCATGTAAATAAAACCTGTAAATATGATATCACCATTTCCATGCGCAGTTAAGAAATCATGTCATAGTGAACCAATTTGAATACGGTGAAATCATTAGTTTGTCTTGAGGTCGATCTTCTTGCCATGGAATTTCATCTGAATTTAACCGATTGCTTAGCCATTTCACAGGAATATAGTTTGTGGCATGTAGGTCTTAATACCAGGTGCAATTTTCTGACTGAAATAACTATTTGGAGGCCATCTTGGATTTACCCCCCACGCGATGGCGCAATTGCATGGTTACATGTATTTCGTGAGACTTTGCGATGCCGAACATGTAGATGTATTATCAAGCGCCCAGTTTTCGCTATCGTGGTTCTGAAACTCTTATCTGTAAATGGATGGAAAGTCGGTAACATAATGCTATAGATGGTGGATTGGTATGAAGTGGCCAGTCTTCGTTACTTTGGCTATATATTTCTAAAACATATATAGGTGAATTTATTGAATTCGCATAAGTTTAATTGTAATGTTATTACATTATCCTCTCGTGATGAATTATAACGAAGGTTCCAGTGTTCGTCATTTCTGAGGTTGGGGGGAGGCTCATTCCTATTTGCTGGACAATCACCTAGTGACGGAAAAAATTCTCAAAAATATATTACGATCTTTGGAACTTATAATCATTAACAACAAACATAAATCACTGTGCACGACGGCTAACTATTAGATGTCGGATCAGAACCTTTAGAACAGCGACCCCTGGTAGAAATGTGCAGAAAATATTACGTCATCATGTAGGCCATAATTTTCTTAATGAATATATCAAAGATTTAGTCAAACATAATCTTTGATATATTTTTGCATCAAATAATTACTGGTCCCCATTTGTGACAATAAGCGTCAACATATCTTATCATTTGAATACAATAGGTTCATAACGCGAGAATGCGAGGACGACAACGCGACAATGAGAGTACGGTTGGCGGTAGGAGACTGAAATAAGCTTCAATGCATAGGATTAAATCGATTAAGTCCACCAGTCAAATCATTGTATCAATTCCTCGGCCAAAATGGTTCTAATCCGCGGGATAAATCGATTTAGACCTAGGAATAACTCCACGGTTCATTTGTGGAAATTAATTTTATTTAATCCACTGTCTTGGTCTTTGTAGTCCGTGATATAAAACGTTCGCGTCCTAGGCTTTAGTCCACCAATCAAAATCGAGTTTCTATTCCGATGTTTTCTCCAGTCAATTAAACATTGCACGAGAAACTCTTAGAACGTTTTATACCTCGGACTAGAAGGATGACAACCGCGGATTAAATAAATTCATTTCCACAAATGAACTCGGGGATTTAATCCTAGATCTAAATCGATTTATTCCTTGGTTCAGAGCGCTTTTTAACGAAGAATTAAAGCAGTAATTTGACAGGTGGACTTAGATGGAGGTCTGTGTGAACGTATCTCACTTCTCAGAACTTTTGAACTAAAATGAATGGAGGAAAACAAAAAATGTGGAAAACAAAAAAGCAGTGTAAACGTAAGCGCTATATTTCATGGCATTTATTTACCAATGAAGCATTATGACATTAAACAATATATATATACTTGATCAATCATATTAGCACTAAAAGATATGGCGAAATTCACAATTAACCCTTTCGCTATACAATATAACTAAATAATATGTTCTAGTGGGACAGCCTCGGAAAAGTCGCCTGGTAATCGTTAACGGAGATGTGCCAAGTTCCCTTGGATAAGTTCAGACATCAGAATAGTCTGTTGATCTCTCCAGCCAGTAGATTTACAATTCCTCCGTGACGTCAGGATTACGTTGAAACTTGTGTGGTTCGCGTCAGTAATAGCTTCAGCCAATGAAAGATTTGGTCCAGCGTGGCTGTGAAATACCTCTTGCAGATCCGTAATGAAACAACAGTATATTGTTTTGTTGTCTGCTTTTCTTTTCACGACAACCGGAAAGCAGTCCTCAGCTAGAGACAAAGTGGTATTCACTTCCAGCTCGGCCGTCGTTTCTTGTTCATAGACAATACAAATGGCCTCCGTTCTATGTCCGCCTTTCACAAACACTTCCTTGTTTACTTGTCTTGTGCAGGTCATCTCAAATCTTTGACTTTGTCCTTCCGTCACTGAAAACGGTTGACTGTGATCATCACGTGGTAAAACGTTCAGCGGTAAATGTATTTCTATGTTGGTATTTTCGCCCAGCGTGTAGTATTCGTGAAACTGAACACAGACTGACGCGGGTGTCACTCTCTCGGCCAAAAATCTGTATTTCCTTTTCACCCCAGAAGTGTTTTCAAAATATTTAGAGCACAGAACAATTGGTGCTCCGACATCAGAGTCCACGCTTATGTAAGAATCCGTCTTCTTCATTCTCCTCTTTCGCATGCTTCCCAGTCTGGGTGAACCGAAAATCAACCGAATCCAGGAGATTGTTGCTGTCATCCATTTCGGAAACAGATGTGCTGTGGTGGAACTTCAATGAATTCCAATGAAAATCAAAGAAATATTTCTTCTTTTGAATCAAGTGTTTCCTTGTCCTGCCAACAGATTTCAGATATCGTTTCCAGACATAATCCGTTATAATTTTTTCCAGGCAAATATTGGTTGGTGATTTTCTTCTTTGACATTCCATCGTCCGTCAGGTCGTATTATTCAGTTTCTCGTTTCTGTCTGAATTATCCTGGAATAATTTCGACCACGTCTGCGAATAACCTTTCAAAGTCTGAATTCGATGTCTTATTGCGAAATGAACTGAAGTAACCATGATGTGCCCGTCATTTTATATCGGTTTGAATGACAGAAGTCAATCTGAATTGTCAAGAGTCAACATCCTGATTGAGTTAGAACAGGTTATAATCTGCAGCCTCCCGGTATTGAGCGTTGACCTAGGGGTGATTAGTTTCAAGCCGAACGATGAACAAAGGCTAACAGCGGAGTTATCTTTTAAAGCCGTTAATTACCGCTAAGTGTGCAGCAATGGTGTGATAAAGCGTGTGAGTTCGTGGGTAGATATATCAAGTCAGTAAGATGAGTTAATACCGCCAAATTTCAAGGTTGACAAATTCAGAGTATTCGCTCGACAGGTCAATATGACGTTGATTTTCTGTTTCTCGTCATTTGTAGTAAAACCTCATGCAGATCTGCGATATAATAACATCATTTCCTTCCATGACAATCGGAAAGAAGTTCACATTAAGAGACCATGCGGAATTCCCTCCCTTTCGATGGTACACGTTTCCCTGTAAACATTGCAAGAAGACGGCTGAAGATTCATTATTTTAACAAACAGTGGAATTCTGATGATGGATCGGTCGCCATCCTGGAAATTGTCGGCAGATGCTGCGAGTGCACCGATATTGAAAGGACATCATCACCGGTTTCATGAACCTCACTCCCCAATGGTTAATCTAAGGAATGATGGAAAATGTAGAAGAATCCTTTCACATACATAGGCCCCTATCTGTCGTCGAGTGAGTGACGTAATGTGATCGGCGTTGGTCATTAGAACCCTGGCGTTGGTCATTAGAACCCTGGCGTTGGTCATTAGAACCCTGGCGTTGGTCATTAGAACCCTGGTGTCAGTCATTTCGTTACTGAATGACTGATACAGATATAGTCAAATTTGTGTACTGACATTTTCGAAATTTTATTTCTCTTTCTTTTGTTTATTGTTTTAAACTATACTGCTTGTAAATCTATATATTGGGGGAGTAAAAAGGAAACGTATAATGAAATATAAATATTTGCCGAGAAATGTGTATCGGAATTCGAAGCGGACAGAAAACTAATTTCAATCAGGTTTCATAACTGCAAAAATGAATACATTTGCAAAGCTTTCTCGGGAATGTAGGCCTATCTCGTTGGCCTTTGTGAAATTGAAAAGATCAAGTTCCATTTTATTGGTTACCCTATCGTTCACCTACACGTGTGACACTAATCTTGTTAAATGACCATGTCACCCAATCAGATCAAATCTTTCGCCATCAGACGCCCTACTTGCGCGAAATTATCGTTTGACAACACCTCAGATAATAAATGCATAAAAGTTACTCATATTTGTATATTATTCAGTGAACTCATATTTACCAGTATAACTTAACCAAAAACCAAAAAGAGACTTACGAACTTGTACATATAGCGATTCTTATTTACTTCTATTTATATCTCCTACTAATCTCTCATTGTTATTTATTATTTATTTATTTATTTATTTATTTATTTATTTATTTATTTATACATTTAGCACTGGAAAAGAAATTCAATAAACAAAGTAATGTACCGCGAAATTCAAATAAAACATTGAGTTGATGGGCCGCGAAATCCGAATGGGAAGCGGCCCTTAAACTACAATTTCAATCAATATTATTCAAGGCCATGGAATAGAGATTCTACTTTAATGCTGTCTAAAAGTATCAAATTTGATAAATTTCTAAAGTACTTCACTTGATTAACTCGCGAAGTAATCATGCGTGATGACGTCACCGACTCCCTAAAATTGAGGGTGGGGTTCTAAAAGAGTTTCGTATAAAAATATTGAACGAAAACGAATACGTGTTATGTCATTCGTCAAGAGATACTACGATGGAGATTCTCAGTTCACATTTTCAACATACGTCATCGAACAAAATTCTATTTTGTATCTTACGTATGATGTAGTGTGTCGGGAGTACATAAATGAGTCAACAGCAACTCTTTCTTATGCAGCTTGACCACTCGGAACAGGCTCTTAGTATTTGCAGGCTGTAATGGTCTCGACCGTCACTGGCAGGAATCCAAATTAGCACCCATGTTTGAACTCCTTGCAGGCACAGTATTACGCAGTACACCGAGCAGCGCATGTCAGCAGTATGACTTTCGTTGCCATTGAAATCGAGTTGAGATGAAAAGCCAGGAGAAACACCTCAAATTAGACGAGATCCTTCGGAGATAGACTCAATGGAATATTCCATTCATTTTGGGTATATATTTTATCTCATGATAAGGAAGACTACAACGAGGACTATATATGTGCGCGGGAATACATCCTATAGTATGTGTGCGCCTCGCGTGCGGCGGATCACGGTTTACACCTGAGAGGTGTAAAATCCTACCATCAATGCGAGACCTAATATAACGTCAACGGAATAGGCTGAGCGGTCGCGAATGGGTTTGCAGCTAATGCGCGAGGTCATATATGACTTCGACGGAATAGGCCGAGCGGTCGCGAATGGTACAGCTTGAACCACTCGACACAATCTCGGACAATGTAGGACATTAGAACCTCGATCCGCACTGGTAGGAATCCATATTGGCATCCATATTGAAAGAATAATATCACGCGGGAACTCCGAACGGCGCATGCCAGCTGTATGACTTCCGTTACCATGGACACTGATGGAGATTAGCTCAAGAAGAAAAACCGAAAGAAACACCTCAAATTAGAAGAGATTCTTCCCGGGTAGAATCAAGGGAATGTCCATTTCATTTGGATACATATTTATCTCCCGATAAGAGAGAAATACAAACGAGGACTATGTGAGGGGAAACACATCCTACAGCATGTGATGTGCCTCACATGCGGCGGATCACGGTTTACAGCTGAGAGCTGTAAAATCCTTCCACCATTAATACGCGAGGTATTATGACTTCACGGAATAAGCCGAGCAGTCGCGAATGAGCTTGAACGTCAGTTCCCAGACGTCGCTAGACTGGCTGCCGTGGTCTAACACATCCTCTCCCAGGGTGCTTTGCGCTACGCTGCATTTACCCCTGTAGGGGTCTCGCCATCTTTTGCAGGATTCCTGCAGAAACCAAGAACTGTTCTGTCTTACTGTTTTACTGATCGCAAAACGTATATTTATCTTGAAATATAATTAACGGATATTCAGTGTGTTACAAACGACAGTGTCACACAGTTTGAAGGCAGCTTTTTGACAAATTACCTCAGAACTACATGTTGCGGAAATATATATCGGTGAATCGCGGCGGATATTAATTCGCCCAATCAGACGGTCGTCATGTTCGTTTACTGTGGCAACAGATGGCCTTGGGTCAACTCCGGCAAAGTCCGTGAGACCCTTACAGCGCTAAATGGAGTGGCGCGAAGCAGAACGTAATGAATGCCTGGTAGAGCTTGGGTCTAACAACGTTGGGCCGATAGCGGGTCATGCGCAGTGAATGGGTACCAGTCTAAGACGTCGCGTCAACCAATAATCTCTTGTCCTAGCCATCACGTGCCGTCCCGTAACAACGCTATTGTTGACGTTGCCTGGCTGACGTCATGTACTCCAGCTATTGTGAAGTTGCGGAATGATGATCTTCAGATTGTTGTCTCTCACAATGGCAGCTGAATGACAATAATGCGTCTAAAGCGATATATTTGTTTTCTTTTGATCGTCTTTGTAACCACACTGGTAGTGTCTACGATTGTTCATGCAGCTTCTCAAAGGTAAGTTGTTTTATCAGGTTTTTGACGCCTTCTCAAGTTACGAGACTCTATTAACCATTTATACCTCATGAAGATCCATAACCTATAGGAGCCTTTCACAGATAATCTACAATACTTTATGGAATAAATATAATATTAGTACACGTATCGGTCATGTACATACTAGTTATCTTTGAGTTGAGTCTCTCACCTCATTTAAAGACAGTTGCCATTGCTTTGAGCCTTTCACCTCATTGCGTCTTTGGAGCCGAGACAGTTGCCATTGCTTTGAGCCTTTCACCTCATTGCGTCTTTGGAGCCGAGACAGTTGCCATTGCTTTGAGCCTCTCAGCTCATTCGAAGATCACAGCTGTATTTTGCCTACTTTGAAGACAGTTGTCATTGCATTGAGCGTCTTTTCACATCTAATTGAAGAGAGTTTCCACTGCTTTTGAGCCTCCCACCTCTACCGAAGATTTTTCAATGCCCCGAGCGTCACATCTCATTTGAAGACAGTTGCCTTTGCGCTGCGCTTATCACCTCATTAACAGACATTTTTCATTGTTCCGTGCCTTCCATCTCACTTGAACACAATTGTCATTGCTTTGTATCTCTCGTGACTCGATCAACTATCTAACGAAATTGACAGATTATAAAAAAAAAATAACTCATTTGCTGGAGTACACGCATTTTATCAATCACAGTGATAAACTCATTGGCTCTGTCAGAATTATAACTTACCTCTTTCTAGCATTGCCAAAGCCACCCGATTTTTGTCAGTTATCTAAATCTAAATTCGAATTTACTGAAATATGAGACAAGATTCACACATTTTAAATGCCTATTATCAAATACGCGGTTTAAGAAGGCTTTAGCCCTCATGAGGTGCGGTTAATTGGAGTTCCAAAAATTTCGATCGGCATGAAGTACAGCATTTTGCTTGTACAGCCATTCTTGGTGTTCGAATAGCATGCCGTGAAGAAATGTATTTGTGCAAAATCGTCGATTTTGAAGTGAAAACGCCTGCTCTGTCTGTAATCATATGATGTTCGGTCAGAACGAGAATCGCCTTTGGTCAACAACTATACCTACTGAATCACAGGGTATTGCGGTTTTCTTCAATCTTCATATATAAAAAGAGAAATAGAAAGTGTTTTCACCTAAAAATTAGAGATGATTTTGCATAGATACGCTAGAATATTTTAAAGAAATTACCGGTAAAATTCGCATAATAAAGATGGCAACTCTCTTCCAAAAGTTTTGATATTCAATTAGGGTTCCCCTTTAAGCTTTTAACTTTCTAATGCATTTTTCATCACCGGTAATATTTTGATTTTCAGATGCCAGCCAAAAATGCTCTCTAAAATTCTTGAGTCAAATTACAAGTACGAGTGGGAAATCCCGCGACTTTGTCGTGATTGAAAATTTTCCCTCAACATGAGTGAACTTCACTCAGTCTTGAGTGACTTGTTCACTAAAAGCTTGAGTGATTTTGTAACTCAAGCTTGACTGATTCTTTAACAAACTTCAAGTTGAGAGAATTTCAATTCTTCACTCGACTTGAGTGAATTTCAATCGACAAGAGTAATTTTTAAGAGAGTTTGTAAGTTTTCAAAACGTTTGTATGTGATTTTGTCTCTTCAGATGTAACGTAGAGGACGAGGGGTGGGTCTCTCGTCTACTGGGGAGAAATGTTCCCTGGACGACAGACATTCACACTTCTCCATTATGTGAGACGATAGTGTATATTCAATCAATATGTCATCCTGAAACTACAGGTTTGAAGTCCTGGCTGCTACGAGAATTTGGATTATACAGGTAAAAAAAATGTGTCGTTGTCATTCATACATTGTATACGTATCGTACTGTAACTATTTACCTCGTATTCCCTCCGCTCCCCTCACTGCTTCCTGTGAACGAAAGAAAGAGAGCTGGCTTGACTCTTTCCGCGAACCTCACCGGCTTCATTTTGAGACTATTTGCAAAATCATGTAGGCGCAAACGGTCATGGTAAAATTCAAAGTGGCGTCCACAAACTATCCAAAGAAAGTCGAGTTTCCGATCTTTTCTGTCCATTTTTTTCGCATTTTGCTTGCCCCAAATGGCATAAATGTAATTTAGTTTGTCGAAACGTATCATTCTCTATTATGTTAATTTGTTCTTGGGAGAAAATATCAAAAGTGGCAAACAATCTGAAAATTGGTCTTTAAATAGACGAAAAATGGTTTCTGAGAAGATCATCATGGCGGTCATCTCGATTTTTTTTATTGATTTTTTTTTATATTTTATTTTTAACATTTTCTTGTAGAGCTTGATCCAAATATATAGTATTTTAACAGTTTCAGCCCTCTACCTCACGGGGTAACAAAATCTCCCAGGCCTAAACTAAATTCTTGTTTTACAACAAAATATCACCATGAATAGACGGTTCAGGCCGGTTTAGGCAACAATTTTTATTTTATCAATTTTTTTTTCTTCAGGAAAACCCCGATTTAAGACAGTAATATACTGGACCGAT
>JAVTVY010043155.1:0-20662 GCA_036873755.1 Hanleya hanleyi | reverse complement strand
GGTTCCCCTTGGGGTCTGGTTGTGCAAGATACCTTTTATGATCCGATTCGAAAATCCAATATGGCCACCAGGCAGCCATCTTGGATTTCCCCATGAAACCTTGTTATCGCGATTTCTCAGGAACTACTGCATGGATCTCTCTCAAATTTGGTACACAGGTTCCCCTTGGGGTCTAGTTGTGCAAGATACCTTTTCTGGTCCGATTCAAAAATCCAATATGGCCACCAGGCAGCCATCGTGGATTTCCCACGAAACCTTGTTATCGCGATTTCTCAGGAACTACTGCATGGATCTTTCTCAAATTTGGTACACAGGTTCCCCTTGAGGTCTAGTTGTGCAAGATACCTTTTCTGGTCCGATTCGAAAATCCAATATGGCCACCAGGCAGCCATCTTGGATTTCCCCATGAAAACTTGTTATCGCAATTTCTCAGGAATTATCGCATGGATCTTTCTCAAATTTGGTACACAGGTCCCCCTTGGGGTCTAGTTGTGCAAGATGCCTTTTTTGGTCTGATTCGAAAATCCAATATGGCCACCGGGCAGCCATCTTGGATTTTCCCATGAAATCTTGTTATCGCGATTTCTCAGGAACTACTGCATGGAACTTTCTCAAATTTGGTACACAGGTTCCCCTTGGGTGTGGTTGTGCAACATACCTTTTATGATCCGATTCGAAAATCCAATATGGCCACCAGGCAGCCATCTTGGGTTTCCCCATGAAACCTTGTTGTCGCGATTTCTCAGGAACTACTGCATGGATCTCTCTCAAATTTGGTACACAGGTTCCCCTTGGGGTCTAGTTGCGCAGGATACCTTTTTTGGTCCGATTCGAAAATCCAATATGGCCACCGGGCAGCCATCTTGGATTTCCCCATGAAATCTTGTTATCGCGATTTCTCAGGAACTACTTCTTGGATCTTTCTCAAATTTGGTACACAGGTTCCCCTTGGGGTCTTGTTGTGCAAGATACCTTTGCTGGTCCGATTCGAAAATCCAATATGGCCACCAGGCAGCCATCTTGGATTTCGCCATGAAACTTTGTTATCGTCATTTCTCAGGAAGTACTGCATGGATCTTTCTCAAATTTGATACACAGGTTCCCCTTAGGGTCTAGCTGTGCAAGATACCTTTTTCGGTCCGAATCGAAAATCCAATATGGCCACAAGGCAGCCATCTTGGATTTCTCCATGAAACCTTGTTATCGCGATGTCTCAGGAACTACTGCATAGATCTTTCTCAAATTTGGTACACAGTTTCCCCTTGGGGTCTAGTTGTGCCAGATACCTTTTTTGGTCCGATTCGAAAATCCAATATGTCCACCAGGCAGCCATGTTGGATTTTCCCATGAAAATTTATCATCATTTCTCAGGAAGTTCTGCATGGATCTTTCTCAAATTTGTTACACAGGTTCCCCTTGGTGTCTAGTTGTGCAAGATATCTTTCCCGTTCCGATTTGAAAATCCAGTATGACCACCAGGCAACCGTCTTGGATTTCTCCAAGAAACTTTATCGTCATTTCTCAGGAACTTCTGCAAGGATCTTTCTCAAATTTGGTACACAGATTCCACTTAGGGTCTCGATAAATGCCTTTTTCGGTCCGAATCGAAAATCCAATATGGTCACCAGGCGGCCATCTTGGATTTTCCCATTTTGTTATCGTGATTTCTCAGGAACTACTGCATGGATAAAACATGTAAAAACTTATATAAAAATACGAACGTAGCGTGCAAGATCTATGCCGCTACGTTTCGTAACTTGTGTCTAATTCCGCTTAACCCGGGGCTAGGGGCCGTATGAACCCATGTACTTCAAGATCCTCATGGTACTCATATGAACAGTCACAATCAAAGCGTGACTGAGATACATCTTTTTTTTTAGATGACGACTCTATAGCGAATATTATGGATTAAGAATACTGATCAGCGATACGGATTTGATATTTCTGGAACATCATGATGTCTTGCCGGCATCATTGAAAACTGTTGACCGCTTCTCTCTTGCGGGAAACAAGCCTATGTTTATGTATACTATGATTGTCTTTTTGAATTTGGTGCTAATACTGTTATGTGGAAAATGGAATAGGTCTTTGGATTATGGACGCGGATATTCTCTAATGGACGACGGCTGGATTATGAATGACGGACTAGACGCTTGTAATTTGTTAAATTTGGTACACAGGTTCTCCTTGGCTAGTTGTGCAAGATACCTTTTTCGGTCCGAATCGAAAATCCAATGTGGCCACAAGGCGGCCATATTGAATTTCCCCTTGAAACATTGTTATCGTGAATGCTCAGGAAATATTTCATGGATCTTTCTGAAATTTGATACACAGGTCCCACATGGGGTCTAGTAGTGCAAGATACCTTTTTAAGTCCGATTCGAAAATCCAAGTTACGCTTCAAATTAATACGGTATTCTCGAGTTGTGACGTTGCATCACAAGAGTCGGCGGATCAAACGGTGGGGTATATTCTATATATTGACTATAGCGAATATCCATACCTTCACCTTCCATATCAAGGAGTTCAAATAATTCGGAATTAAAATGTATTTCTTCAAATTTTAAATCAGTTTCTTTAGTCCATGCAGTAGCAAGTGAACTGCTCCACCCTTTCGTCTGCCGGCGGGTCGGCTACATGAAGGGACGTCACTCTTGTGACTCAACGTCACAACTCAACAACTGTGGACTACTGCATGTTTTGATCCAAGGGAGATACTCAGGATTCAGGCACTTTTGAAGTTTCAACATTACTGCGCAGACCGGATCCCTTGTACCATCTTACTATTTTCGAGCATGGTATCTTAAAAGAGATATCTCAAACTTGCCCAGTAAACAGAACAGAATTAGCATTCGTTCCTAATTATGAAATCTTAAGTATGTTTCATAGCTCATGCCAAAGTGTGGTCCTCGCTTCCAGTACCCAATGATGACAAGTGCAAAAAAAAAAAAATACTACAAAACAAAGGCGAAGGATCCTCCGTAAATGTACTTTCACTTTCAGACTAACTTTGCTCATTTCTCTTGTATTATAACAACCGACATAAGTACAGTTTCTAGAAATCTTGAAACTCCTGAAACTTAGATTATATCTTGGTGTTTTTCAGTCTCCCTTTTCCGATCTTTTTCGCTCAGATTCGAAATTCTGTAAACAAAATTATAAATCAATCGTTTTTTCTTAGTAACAATGGACAAAAAGATCCTCTAGTCATTAGCTTACAATTATCGGACAATGGTGGGTGCCAAGATCCTTCAGGATCTCTCGTCTTAAAATATTTTCCTTTTTGCACATGAAAGTGCACACAATTATTTCATTCCACATCAAATAATTATTTCCTAATTTATTATGTAGTTTTCCAGAGAAAGTAACATAAATAAAAAAACGTTTAAAAGTCTGTAACGAATCGAAAAAAAAAGCATTTTTAAAATATGACGTCACTGTGATATCATTAAGGCAGCCATCTTGGAACTTTTCAGATTTCCCACTAGCGCTTGAGTCCAAGATATGTCATAGAGACTTTCAACTCCGTAGCCGTTGGATTAATAAAAATATTTAGGGGTTCCAAATGACCTGATTTCTACATTACAATGTCAGTATTCTTGAATTTGGCGCATAAAATGCTTTTATACTGATTCCCATCTTCACTGATTGTTAAAGTTCAGCGGACAATAATACATATCCGGCCCTGTCAAAGAATAAAGAAAGCGCGTTACGAGAAATACTGCCTAGCGACAGTTTCAAGGGAATACGTGTTCAATAGAATTAAGTTTATTTGAAAATCGACGGAGTAAGACTGTATGTAGACTATATACCCCTTACACAGATCGGTATTAAACTGAACGACAATACTACTATATAAAGCGCAAATTCCCGCACATTTCCGCCAGGGGGCGCCACCAATCGTAGAGCATGCGGAGCTCACCTAACCATCACGTACTCGTAGAGGTCAAGGTCACTATAGTTCCGGCACGTGACCGGAAATGACCTTTGGGGTATGTATTCCTACATGGCGGTGATACGGTTCCGTGAACAAGCCTTCGTGAAGAGAAAGTAGTCCCGAGACTTAAATACGCAGGGGAGAATGTCCGTCAATCTCCGGTCATCTACAGCAATATCCGGTCGTCTCCGACAATGTCCGGCCCTCTATATAGCCTTTATCCGCCCTTCCGAAGCATCAATGGAATGCACAGGGTCCCCGACAATATTGCCAGCACTATGCCCAGCATAAATGGTCAGTGGGGAACCCTCAGTTTCTCCATACAGGTTTCCCCAAAACCGTATTGGCACGAACAAAATCCATGGGAAGTAAGACTTAGAGTAATAAAGATAACCTATGTTGTTGGACGATGTTATTCTGACCAGTCTAGTAACCGTGCGACCCCAGGGTCAAGCGTTTATTGTCCAGTATATCTCCGCAAAATATAAACATACGAAATGGCTGCGCTTGCTGTGGGAGTTCCCCTTTTGACATCACGACATCAATCGTGCTGCCCTCTAGAGGCAAGGAAGACAAATCTGACTGTGCCAACCCTCTGCGGTGCTAAATTCCGTGTCATCTCCCCTGATTCGAACATTTGCATCTCTACGAGAAATGCCTGTATGGGGTATCGAGGTGGTTATTTTTCTGTGGATTTTACTATGGGTTGCGGGATCTTGTTTTCTTGGTCTCGAGCTGTAGAACCCGATGGGAAGGGTCTCGGAGAGTCAGAATGGCGTGTTTTTTATTGTAAGTCGTGTCCATCTGTGCATGCGCAGTTGGATGTAGTAAGTAGTGGCCATTTTGTGGGGGACGCGTGGGGGTGTGTTTGGGGTAGAAAGGGACCATCCTTGGTCCGAATGCGTCGTGTGGGATGTCATTTTGTGGCTCTCGGTGTGTAGACCACGATTTGAGGAATGTCCACATTATCAGTACGAGTAGTAGCGAAAGCGAGCATTTTGGGGGTGCGTGGGGGTATATTTGAGCAATTGAAGGCCCATTCTTGGTCCGAATGTGTCGTGTAAGGTGTCAAAAGTGTAGTACTCGTGAGGGAGCATCCGACTGGAGTGACATGGACCTGACGTCATTCCGCGCATGCGCAGTAAAAAAAGGGGGCATGGAAATGGACGTTTTTGGGTCGAGATGGACCACTATTGGTCTAAATGGGTCGTGGAGGTGTCAAAGTGAAGCGCTCCTCCAGGGCGATCAAGTCATGGGTGGGTGCATGTAAAATTAGGAATGGGTTTCGAACAATCTGGAAACACGGGCTAAAAGTGCTTCCCAGCGGATCGCGCCCTGTCGAGAGAGGCCGAGTGGGTTAGTGGGTGTATGTAAATTTAGGATTGGGTGTGAATATATAAAAAGCGGAACACGGACTTTACACATAAATCATGGGGAATCATGGATGTTTTGGGGTCCAGACCATCCCTGGACCAACAGTAACGCCCGCCGATGCCTAGCTTAACGCTTCAACGCCCCGGTGAATTAGTCCTGAAGCTCTGAATTTCTAGATATTCTATGGAATTGTCACTAATCCATCGAAATGCAGTGACGCCTGTCAGTGCCCGTCTCAACGTCTTAAGCCCTCTGGGGCTTCCGGTGATTGACCTGGGATGTCGGTGTGCACACCGCAGGTCATGGTAAGAATAAGCCTCAGCTCCTCAGAGAGCTTGTCGTAAGAGGCGACTGAGTGGGGTTCCCGGGTGTGAAAAAGAATAGGACTTCACCCGTGTGGTTCCCGAGTGTGAAAAGGATAGGACCCAACATCGCGGTATGACTGAAATATAGTTGAAAGCGACGCTAAATCATATTCACTCACTCACTCAATGTCTTAACACCCTATCTTAACGCCCTAGCATATGCTTTGACGCCATGATGTAGACAGATGAGAGAACAACAACAAGGATGACAATCCAATCATTTTATTATTCCCTCCAGTACATCATACCCATGCTGGAGGAGTCGCGTTATGTATATTTACAATTCTCGTAGGCTCTTGTCCAATCAGAAACCATCGTTTGTGAAAGTTCGTTCTGTGTAACCTAAGCGTCGTCGGGCAGGTCAGGATACTGTAACGACAGCATGTCCTGAAACAGTTTGAGCATTTGGGGTATAGTAAGTAAAGTGGTCATTCTTGAGGTGCGCAGGGGCATATTTGAGAGATTGAGATTCTATATCTCATCTAAAGATGGAGTGTGTGGTGTCATCTTGAAGCTCTGGTGGTGTAGACCACGACTTGAGTGATTTCCATGTCATCTGTGACGTCATTGGTGACGTCATCAGTACGAGTGGTAGCGAAATTTTGATTAGTCGACCAATACATATGGAATGAGGGATACGAGTTAATCCCAATATTTACGCCCGTGCATGCGATGACATCATTTTCGCGCTCTACGAGCTCTGAGCTCCAAGATCGAGCTCCGATTCAAGAGCTCTGCCACACGGGAGCTACCACAACCATCGGGCGTTGACAGGCGTCAACGCCAGGTGGTGGTGGTGGTGTGTGGTACACTTGACACCTTACACGACGCATTCGGATCAAGAATGGGCACTCAATCGCTCAAATATACCCCCCACGCACCCCTAAAATGCTCGCTTTCGCTACTATTCCCACTGATGACGTCACAGATGACGTGACCATCCCTCAAATCGTGGTCTACACACCGAGAGCCGATTTGAGGAATGTCCACGTTATCAGTAGGAGTAGTAGCGAAAGCGAGCATTTTGGGGGTGCGTGTGGGTATATTTGAGCAATTGAGGGCCCATTCTTGGTCCGAATGCGTCGTGTAAGGTGTCAAAAGTGTAGTACTCGTGAGGGAGCATCCGACTGGAGTGACATGGACCTGACGTCATTCCGCGCATGCGCAGTAAAAAATGGGGCATGGAAATGGACGTTTTTGGGTCGAGGTGGACCACTATTGGTCTAAATGGGTCGTGGAGGTGTCAAATTGAAGCGCTCCTCCAGGGCGATCAAGTCATGGGTGGGTGCATGTAAAATTAGGAATGGGTTTCGAACAATCTGGAAGCACGGGCTAAAAGTGCTTTCCAGCGGATCGTGCCCTGTCGAGAGAGGCCGAGTGGGTTAGTGGGTGTATGTAAATTTAGGATTGGGTGTGAATATATAAAAAGCGGAACACGGACTTTACACCTAAATCATGGGGAATCATGGATGTTTTGGGGTCCAGACCATCCCTAGACCAACAGTAACGCCCGCCGATGCCTAGCTTAACGCTTCAACGCCCCGGTGAATTAGTCCTGAAGCTCTGATTTTCTAGATATTCTATGGAATTGTCACTAATTCATCGAAATGCAGTGACGCCTGTCAGTGCCCGTCTCAACGTCTTAAGCCCTCTGGGGCTTCCGGTGATTGACCTGGGATGTCGGTGTGCACACCGCAGGTCATGGTAAGAATAAGCCTCAGCTCCTCAGAGAGCTTGTCGTAAGAGGCGACTGAGTGGGGTTCCCGGGTGTGAAAAGGAATAGGACTCCCCCCGTGTGGTTCCCGAGTGTGAAAAGGATAGGACCCAACATCGCGATATGACTGAAATATAGTTGAAAGCGACGCTAAATCATATTCACTCACTCACTCAATGTCTTAACACCCTATCTTAACGCCCTAGCATATGCCTTGACGCCATGATGTAGACAGATGAGAGAACAACAACAAGGATGACAATCCAATCATTTTATTACTCCCTCCATGCTGGAGGAGTCGCGTTATGTATATTTACAATTCTCGTAGGCTCTTGTCCAATCAGAAACCATCGTTTGCGAAAGTTCGTTCTGTGTAACCTAAGCGTCGTCGGGCAGGTCAGGATACTGTAACGACAGCATGTCCTGAAACAGTTTGAGCATTTGGGGTATAGTAAGTAAAGTGGTCATTCTTGAGGTGCGCAGGGGCATATTTGAGAGATTGAGGTTCTATATCTCATCTAAAGATGGAGTGTGTGGTGTCATCTTGAAGCCCTGGTGGTGTAGACCACGACTTGAGTGATTTCCATGTCATCTGTGACGTCATTGGTGACGTCATCAGTACGAGTGGTAGCGAAATTTTGATTAGTCGACCAATACATATGGAATGAGGGATACGAGTTAATCCCTATATTTACGCCCGTGCATGCGATGACATTATTTTCGCGCTCCACGAGCTCTGAGCTCCAAGATCGAGCTCCGATTCAAGAGCTCTGCCACACGGGAGCTACCACAACCACCGGGCGTTGACAGACGTCAACGCCCGGTGATGGTGGGGTGTGTGGTACACTTGACACCTTACACGGCGCATTCGGATCAAGAATGGGCACCCAATCGCTCAAATATACCCCCCACGCACCCCTAAAATGCTCGCTTTCGCTACTATTCCCACTGATGACGTCACAGATGACGTGGCCATCCCTCAAATCGTGGTCTACACACCGAGAGCCGCAAAATGACACCCCACGCGACGCATTCGGACCAAGGATGGTCCCTCTCTACCACAAATACACCCCACGCACCCCCGAATGACCACTTTACTTACTACACCCAACTCCGCATCCGCAGATTGACGCGACTTGCAACGAGAGATCCTGAAGGATCTTGGCGCCCACCACTGTGCGATAATTTTAAGCTAATGACAAGAGGATCTTTTTGTCCAAACGAACGATGGATTTGTAATTTTGTTTGCAGAATTTCAAATTTGAGCGAAAAAGGGACACTGGAAAACACCAAGATATTATCTTTATAAGTTTCAGGATTTCTAGAAACTACTTATGTCGGTTGTTATAGTACAAGTGAAATGTGTAAAGTTAGTGTGGATGTCCGGAGGATCCTTCTTCTTCGTATTGTAGTATTTTTAATTTATTTTTTTGCACGTGTCATCATTGGGTGTTGGAAGCGAAGACAAATCTCTTTGGCATGAGCTATGAAACATACCTAAGATTTTATAAGTAGGAACGAATGATAATTCTGTTTTGTTTACTGGGCTAGTTTGAGATATCTCTTTCAAGATAACATGCTCGAAAATAGTAAGATGGTACACAGATTAATACTGAAGAGATCCGGTCCGTGTAGTAATGTTGAAATATGCCCCACCGTTTGATCCGCCGACTCTTGTGATGCAACGTCACAACTCGGGAATACCATATTAATTTGAACCATGACGTGGATTTTCGAATCGGACCGGATATCTTGAACAACTAGACCCCAAGGGGAGCCTGTGTACCAAATTGAGAAAGATCCATGCAGTACTTCCTGAGAAATCACGATAACAAAGTTTCATGGAGAAATCCAAGATGGCTGCCTGGTGGCCATATTGGATTTTTGAATTGGACCGCAAAAGGTATCTTGCAAATTAGATACCAAGGGGAAACTTGTGCACCCAATTTGAGAAAGATACATGCAGTACTTCCTGAGAAATCACGATAACACAGTTGCATGGGGATATCCAAGATGGCTGCCTGGTGGCCATATTGGATTTTCGAATCGGACCAGAAAAGGTATCTTGCACAACTAGATCCCAAGGGGAACCTGTGATGGCTGCCTGTTGGCCATATTGGATTTTGCACAACTAGACCCCAAAAGGAACCTGTGTACAAAATTTGAGATAGATCCACGCAGTAGTTCCTGAGAAATCGCGGTAACAAAGTTTCATGGGGATATCCAAGATGGCTGCCTGGTGGCCATATTGGATTTTCGAATCGGACCAGAAAAGGTATCTTGCACAACTAGATCCCAAGGGGAACCTGTGTACCAAATTTGAGAAAGATCCATGCAGTAGTTCCTGAGAAATCGCGATAACAAATTTTCATGGGGAAATCCAATATGGCTGCCTTGTGGCCATATTGGATTTTCGAATCGGACTAGAAAAGGTATCTTGCACAGCTAGACCCCAAGGGGAACCTGTGTACAAAAGTTGAGAAAGATCCATGCAGTATTTCCTGGGAAATCATGATAACAAAGTTTCATACGGAAATCCAAGATGGTCGGCTGGTAGCCATATTGGATCTTCGAATCGGACCAGAAAAGGTATCTTGCACAACTAGACCCCAAGGGAAACCTGTGTACAAAATTTGGGAAAGATCCATGCAGTATTGGCTGAGAAATCGTGATAACAACGTTTCATAGAGAAATCCAAGATGGTCGCCTGGTGGCCATATTGGATTTTCGAATCGGACCACAACTAGATCCCACGGGGAACATGTGTGCCAAATTTGAGAAAGATCCATGCAGTAGTTCCGGAGAAATTGCGATAACAACGTTTCATGGGGAAATCTAAGATGGCTGCATGGTGGCCATACTGGATTTTCGAATCGGACCAGAAAAGGTATCTTGCACAATTAGACCCCAAGGTGAATCTGTGTACCAAATTTGAGAAAGATCCATGGAGTAGTTCCTGAGAAATCGCGATAACAATGTTTCATGGGAAAATCCAAGATCGCTGCCTGATGGCCATATTGGATTCTCGAATCGGACCGAAAAAGGTATCTTGCACAACTGGACTCCAAGGGGAACATGTGTACCCAATTTGAGAAAGATCCGTGAAGTAGTTCTTGAGAAATCGCGATAACAAGAATTGTTTACGGACGGACGACGAACGACGGACAGACGGACGGACGGACGGACGGACGGACGACGGACCACGGACGAAAAGCGATTTGAACAGCGCACCATCTGGTGATGGTGGGCTAATAAAAAAGGCCATTCTGACTACCCCACGAGAGCTTCACACTGATACCCCACACGGGCTATTTGGACCAGGGATGGTTCATCTCTTCCCCCAAAAGAACCCCCTAAATGCCTGCTTTCTATACTACGGCCACATTGTGCATGCACAGAATAATGAAAATGGACGATACATTAGATTAGTCGGATGCTCCTCCACGAGAGCTTCAAAACAAGACCTCATACGACCCAATCGGACCACTAGGGGCCCACCTAAACCCCAAAACGTCCACCCAGCGCTATTTATCCACTACGTATGCACACTGACTTTTTAAAAAAAATTCACCTCTTAGCTTCAAGACCCCGCCCATCGTGTTCTACGTGATGAGACGTGAAACACAGGATCCCACAACCCATACCGCAATGGCATGTGTCTGTTTCCCATTAGGTTCAACATTGTCCACTGAGCCAGTATGGGCCTATCCAGACCTCCGTGAACTTTTAAAAAAATTTCACCGCTTAGCTCCGAAACCCTTCCCATCGTGTTCTACAGTACGAGACGAAGAAAACAAGATACCACAACCCATAGTAAAATCCACAAAAACTGACCACCCTTATACTCATACAAGCATTTCCCGTATAGATGCAAATGTTCGAATCGGGGGAGATGACCCGGAATTTTTCGCCGCAGAGGGTTGGCGCAGTCAGAGTTGTCTTCCTTGCCTTAGAGGGCAGCACGATCGATGTCGTGATGTCAAAAGGGGAACCCCCACAGCAAGCGCCGCCATTTTGTATGTTTATTTTTTGGCGGAGAAAAACTGGACAATAACACCTATAGGTTATCTTTATTACTATAAGTCTTACTTCCCATGGATTCATGTGGGTTTTTTTCGTGCCAATACGGTTTTGGGGAAACCTTTCAGGAGAAACCACTGACCATTTATGCTGGGCATAGTGCTGGCAATATTGTCAGGGACCCTGCGCATTCCATTGATGCTGCGGAAGGGCGGATAAAGGCTATATATTGTCCCGGAGAGGGCCGGACATTGTCGGAGATGACCGGACATTGCCGGACATTCTCCCCGCGTATTGAAGTCTCGGGACTACTTTCTCTTCGCGGAGGCTTGTTCCCGGAACCGCATCACCGCCAGACCGCATCACCGCGGAGGAATCCATACCCCAAAGGTCATTTCCGGTCACGTGCCGGAACTATAGCGACCTTGACCCCTACGATCACGTGATAGTTAGGTGAGCTCCGCATGCTCCACGACTGGTGGCTCCCCCTGGCGGAAATGTGCGAGAATTTGCACTTTATATACTACCGACAATGAACAATGGAACAGCAGAAAGCTAAAAAAAGATGATCGACAGTTCACGGGAACACAAGCGTGACAAGGGGGTAAAAGTTCACGAGATCAAAAGTTCACAAGTTTAAATGTTCACGAGGTCGAATGACGTCACTGATCCATGATCCCTTTTCACACTTCACATGTGTCCTCGAAGACTCATTTCCCCATTTCTTTCAAATTAGTAACGGGGTAAAATCCACCACATTTCTGTATCGAGCTCAGTCGTCACAGATACCAAATCGAGTTGTCTTTGAGGCAAATGAGAAGAGAAAAGTGGCACTGTAGCACTGCCTACTAAAGTTTGTCCATTTTAATTAGTCGTCTACTTTGGAGCTTGTCAAAAATCGAAAGTTAACCATGGAACAGGGGAGTAGTAAAGGATAGGCGCCATAGTAACCCGTGTGTGGAATGAGTCATGAATTAAATTTTCCCCAAATCCTCACAATTGCAACCGTTTTCCAACTAGTCAATATAGGAGTAGTAAAGAATCATTCGGGGAGGTTAAACGGTTGCAATTGTGAGGATTTGAGGAAAATTTGATTCATGACTCATTCCGCACACAGGTTACTATGGGTGTACATGGCTCCTAGTCTTCACTACTCCCCACGCTTGAAATAACTTTATAATTCACTCCATATAAAACTCCAGTACAGTTGTTTATGTACCAAGCTTCAATTACATACGCAGACGTCATGATGTAGTCATGCTCACTGACACAAAGATCATTAATGCCGAATACAGTAATAACTACGGAGCCGTGGAAGGGACAGACGTTTTATTTATATTTTCGGTCTTCGAAAAAAAAAAAAAACGCATGTCCCTTCCACGTCAGTGAAAAGGGATTTTTTTTTATATTTTTCTGGCCGTCAAAATAAAAGTTTTTCTTCTTTTGCATCAACTGAATTATCTCGGGCCCTTAGATAATTGCCCAATGAGAAAGCAGCATAGTGGGCTATGGTGCGAGAATCGCAGGCTCTCATTGGTCAATTATCTTGGACCCCGAGATAACATCTAGGGCCCCGAGATAATCAGCCAATGAAAACTTTCCTTTAGTATCGTTTCCTTATAGAATTATCATCCATTTGCGGCGTTGGCCCGCTTCAACTATGATGTGAATGTTTCCCCATAAGTAGTCATTAATGACGGGTATACTTGGCTTTCATTGAACTATGGTATTACCTTCACAGAATAGCAGCACAAAGGCGAAATGGCGGTCGGATGAATAGGGGAGAACAAAAGCGGTTTTCATTGGCTGATTATCACGGGGCCCTAGATATTATCTGGGGGTCCAAGATAATTGACCAATGAGAGCCTGCGATTCTCGTACCATAGCCCACTATGCTGCTTTCTCATTGGGCAATTATCTAAGGGCCCGAGATAATTCAGTTGATGCAAAAGAAGAAAAACTTTTATTTTGACGGCCAGAAAAATAAAAAAAAAATCCCTTTTCACTGACGTGGAAGGGACATGCGTTTTTTTTTTTTTTCGAATACCGAAAATATAAGTAAAATTTCTTTTTCACAAGTTTTGAAAGAAAAAGGAAAAAAATTCTGTTTTCCTAAGGGTGAAAATATAAATAAAACGCATGTCCCTTCCACGGCTCCGTAAATAACAGGCAGTTTGTGGGATTGTCACTGCCCAGTGAAATTGCCGAATGATAAACCGCACACACTGCTATGACCGTACACGGCATTGTTGACCTTTGTGCTAGACAACACGAATACACCATGACGCCTCCCTGTGTAATTGAGTCCCGGTACATGAAACCACTGTACTGGAGTTTTGTATGGAGAGAATTTCAAAGTTATTTCAAGCGTGATATATTATCGATATCACAGGGAAATGGCAGTCATTTTGCAGAGTTCTGTTTGTTCTACATAATGCAGCAAAGAAAATTTATGCAGAGTTAACTGTTGATTATTGACAAGCTCCGAATTAGACGACATATTAAAATGGACGCACTATAGTGCTACTGATCAATAATCAATTAATTTTTATTATTATTTTGGTTGGGGGGGGGGGGGGGTGTCTGTCTGCGCATGTTAAGTGGTTGTAAACCCTCAAGTTTCCATCAAATAAAAGATCATTGCAAACAGTGTGGGAAAATATTTATTGTGATTTTTTACGATTTTATTGCACAGAGTAAACTACAGATAAAGCCATTCTCGTCTCGCGAGACTCCCTACTGCGACAAAGAGTCTCACGCGTAAATGGGAGCCATCCCCCCAAAATTTGGGGGGTGAGTAGGCGGCGTATGATTATCTGGCTTGTCACTGACCTGCTGACTCCGCCGAGTTAGAAGCGAATTGCTAAACATAACGTGGGCTATATAATTGGGAAATGACTCTTTCCGTTTCGGAGCATATCAATCGCGAACAAATTATTGTCGGTATGTATACTTGGCCGTGAAAGCGAGTTATCTAATACAGGAAGTAGTTCGCGGGTACACACGGCTCGCTTTGAGAATGATGTTATGCTGCCTCGCTTTGAGATTGGAGATTCAAAAATGTCACCAGTTTACATGAGAGTCGCTTTGGTCTCCCGCGGGTAGACACGGCTCTCTTTGAGAATGCAGATAAAGCATGGTATTCTATGGTGGTCTGTTGTAATCATATTTAGGTCCAGTGACGCCACACTGCCTTGACACATCTATCTCAAACTTTGTATGCACTTTCCAATGCTTGATTCAAGCTTAATGTGTATATATACTTTCAACACAGACTCACTGTTCCAATGTGTAAGTTTCACCAAAATCTGGGAAATGGTAATTCATAAAGAGTCGATTGAATCTTGCATTTAATTTCCCAGATTTTGGTGAAACATGCACATTGGAACAGTGAGTCTGTGTTGAAACTCAAAGTATACACACCTTAAGCTTGAATCAAGCATTGAAAAGTGTGTAGAAAGTTTGAAATATATGTATTAAGGCAGTGTGACGTCACTGGACAGACTACCATAGAATACCACGCATTATTTACAATTTACTCTGTGTAATAAAATAGTCAAAAATTACAATAAATATTTTTCCACACTGTTTGCAATGGTCTTTCATTTCATGGAAACTTTACTTGAAGGTTTACGATCACTTCACCATATATTGTAGTCATAGTATATATAGTGTATGTTGTTGATCACACTTGTACGTTTTGGCCTACATTGGGCGTAATAGTATGATAAAGTGAGTTATTCTGTATCCCAAGCTATTACCAAAAAAAAAATAAAAAAAAAAAAATAAATATATGTATCTGTATCTCAAGGTACCACCTATTTAATTCTGGGCAGAATTTTCGGATAAAAATTTATCCATCTGCCGTCTCCTGGAAGAATCTTCAATTTTTAGTTTGTGAAATAAAACGATATTGAACCTAACACCTAGTTGCTTCGATACATTTTGCTAAGAAGCAACAGGAACTTGATAATGTGATGTCTAGCACTGTAATATCACTTGTCTTTATTGCACCATGTAAGCGTCCTGTCGTTGTCTTGTGTACTGTCCTCAGTGTTTTATAGGGTGGATGGAGGGTGTCTGGTTCCATGTTGCTTCAAAGATTTCTTCTTTGAAGCAGCAGGAAAAAAACGTGGCTGGGTGGTGCTTGGTTGGTTCGTCGCGATATGACTGAATCAATGTTGAAAGCGACGTTATAATAACCTATTCACTCACTGATTGGAACATTCACCTATGTGTTTACTTGCATGATGATGTCACAGGGAGTGAGTGAGTGAGTGAGTAGGATTTAACGTCGTTTTCAACATTGTTTCAGTCATATCACGACGGTGCCTACATGTGCCAGAACACGTGATGTCACAGGGAAGGTGTATTGATTACTTGCTGATGTACTGTATCTCCCGTTTCTCCTATATAGATATTCTTGTATTATACATGTATATGCCGAAACGGATCATGTCGTCGCGCTGTCCGGCTTGCTGGATGACGACCATAACGATCTAGAAGCCGAACCGTTCCACCTACAGACTTCAAATTTGCTTTACAGCATTGCTGTGTGGCAAAGCACAAGCCTATTGAAATTGGATACTTTTCAATGGTTTTTGTGATTTCCATGGCAACAGAATGGAAAATATCCCTATAACGACGTTAACACTCTGGAAGCCAAACCGTTGCAACTGAAGACTTCTAATTTGGTATGCAGCATTGCTATGTGACAAAGCACAAGCCACAAGCCTATTGACATTGGGTATATTTTGATGATCTTTTGTGGTTTCCATGTCAACACAGAAAATATCTAGGTAATGACGTTAACGCTCTAGAAGCCGAACCATTGTAGCTGGAGACTTCAAATTTGGTATGCATCATTTTTATACGCTCGCCAAAAAGGCCGTCTGTCCGTTTGTCCGGTTCTCGTGTCCGGTCTATATCTGGGACAGTTTCCTATCTAAAGTTCCAATTTTTGGTGAGTGGATACCATACGGAGAGACGATGTGTCGCGTACCAAAATGAAGGTCGAGGTCAGAGGTCAAAGGTCACTGGCCTAAAAAACAGGAAATCACTGAAGTGCTCGTGTTCAGTCTATTCTATCCACAGCTGCAATTTTTTGTGAGTGGATACAGAAGGTGGAGACGATGTCGTGTACCAAAATGAAGGTCGAGGTCAGAGGTCAAAGGTCACAGTTGCCTAAAATCAGGAAATCATTGATCATTAGCAGTTTTCTATCTACAGTTCTAATTTTTGGCGAGTGGATGCCCTAGGGGGGAACGATGTGTTGCATCCCAAATGTAGGTCGAGGTCAGAGGTGAAAGGTCAGAGTGACTGAAAAATCAGGAAACCATTAATAATTTCTAATTTTTGTGAGTGGATTCAATAGGAGGAAATGAAGTGTCACATACCAAAAAAATAGGTCAACGGTCACTGACCAGAAAATCAGGAAATTTTGAAAAATAACATTTTTTTGTGTCAGTAGGTACATTTGGGGGACACGATGTGTCACCTACCAAAATGTAGGTCAAGGTCAAAGGTCAAGGTCACTGTGACCCCAAAATCGTGAAATTGTTAAAAATCATGATTTTTTGAGTCCATTGAGAAATTATGGGGAGACGTTTTGTCATGTACCAAAATTTAGATCCAGATGAAATAGTCAAGGTCACTGTGACCCCAGAATCAAGGTCAAAGGTCAGTGTGATCTACAAATCAGGAAATCATTAAAACATACAAATTTTTTGTGAGTGGATTCAATATGGGGAAATGGAATGTCGCATTCCAAAAATTAGGTCAAGGTCAAAGGCCACTGTGACCCCAACATCAGGACATTATTAAAAATAACCTTTTTTGTGTCAGTAGATACATTAGGGGGACACGACGTGTCACATACCAAAATGTAGGTCAAGGTCAATGGTCAAGGTCACTGTGACCCCAAAATCGTGAAATTGTAAAAAAATCATGATTTTTTTGTGTCCGTTGAGAAATTACGGGGAGACGGTTTGTCATGTACCAAAATTTAGGTCAAGTTCAATAGTCAAGGTCACTGTGACCTCAGAATCAAGAAATCTTTAAAAAAATATTTTTTGTATCAGTAGATACACTATGGGGACATGTGTCATGTACCAAATGTAGGTCAAGGCCGAACATCTAGGTCGCTGTGACCGCCAAAATCATGAAATTCATAAAAATCTGATTTTTTTTTAGTCCATTGATACATTGAGGGAAGACGATGTGTCGTGTACCAAAATTTAGGCCAGGTCAAATGTCAAGGTCACTGTAACCCCAAAATCAGGAAATCATCAAAAATAACTTTTTTTTCTGCCAGTAGATACATTAGAGGAACATGATGTGCTACATACATGTACCAAAATCTGGGTCAAATGTCAAGGTCACTGTTACCCCAAAATCAAGAAATCATTAAAAGTCACATTTTCATATGTCTGTCGAAGACAAGGTCGTGTAATGCGATGTTGCGTTCTGTCCATTCATCCATTAACACCTGCTGTCCATGTGATATCTCTAGTTTCAAGGTATGATTGGTACCAAACTTTGAGTATACCTTACTCGCATGGCAAAGAGGAGTCATACATTTTGAGATCAATTTGTCAAAGGTCAAGGTCACTGTCCCCCAAAACTGAATCAAGTTTAGCTGATTATATGTGTTAGGGTGGAATATTCAGAGTTCTCTCCCTTACATGTATATGGCATTTGTCCTGTGAAGTTGTCTCCCATGTTTGAAACAGCTACATTTAGTTAAACTGTTGTGACATAAAAACCATACATTTACTAATTCAATGGGGAGAGGGGTCCTCCATGAACTTTATCAGTTTCAGTGTGGGATATGTGAGCTCTCGGCTCTTGCTTCAAGGTCAACTAGTTACCAAGAGTTAAGCCCATTTTAGTTTATCATTCAATATAAGATATGTTACATTCTCAGAAGCACAAAATTGCAGACCTTTCTCTGAATTGCTAGCTACCAATTGGAATCAAGGCTATTAAACAACCTTGAAATTTGGATCAATGTAATTCCAGATATACGGGCGTATATTGAAGCCCCTTGGGCTCTTGTTACCTATTGAAATTGGGTACATTTTGATGTACTTTCGTGGTTTCCATGGCTACCAAATGCACAAGTCTGTTAAAATTGGGTGCATTTTGATGATTTCTATGGTTTCCGCGGCAACATAACAGAAAGTATCCATGTAAAGACGTTAACGCTCCAGGAACCAAACTGCTACAGCCAGAGACTTCCAAGTTCGTATACAGCATTGTTGTGTGGTAAAGGACAAATCCATCCAAATTGAATACATTTCGATGATTTTTGGAAAATTGGAAAATTTCCAAATAATGACATTGAACTCTCTAGAAGCCGAACCATTGCCACTGGAGACTTGGATTTTGGTATACAGCATGGTTAGTGTGGCAAACTTGGGTACATTTGAATTTTTGTGGTTTCCACGGCAACATAGTGGAAAATATTCATATAACGACGTTAACGCTTTAGAAGCCGAACCGTTACAGCTGGAAACTTCAAATTTGGTATACAGCCTTGTTGTGTCGCAAAGCACAAACCTATTTTTGTGGTCATTACCAATCTAAAAGTCAAACTTCTGCAGCTTAGACACTATACAGCATTGTTGTGTGTTGTAAAGCACTTGGTATACAGCATTGTTGTAATTTAGCACAAGTCCATTCAAATACAATACATCTTTCCACAAAAGGTGTCGATTTGGATTGTGTTCCATCCACATACCCTCTAAACACACATTTGTTATATTCTCCACCATATAATGGACCATCATCTTGTATCAAGACAAATAGCATGATTCAGTAAACTTTGTGCACATTGATGCAGTTAACGGCAATGACGACAACAGAGAAGTGAAGCAGCAATAGTAACAAATGTCTCTAATCAGAAAACAAATGTCCTTTTTTCAGTGCAGCAACAAATTGCCATAGTGACATTGATGTGAACAAACATATTTTCAAACTATTTTTGTCACCATTACTCTGCAGTTAGCTGCATTGTCTTTGCCTTTCCCCAAATTAGCTTTGTACTTGATTTTCCTTTCAACATATTTCACATATCAAAAGTCACAATCTATTAATATCCCCTAAATTTTGCAGACAAACCATAATCTGTTCCATCTTCAAGTGTGCATCGCATATATCTCAAAGAGTCCGCTATCCAGTGTGAGTACCGGCAATTTGTTGGCAACATGTCAGGGACAGACAGTTCACATTTGGTCGATGGGATCAAGTGTGGCCGTGGCCTCTAGTTACACTGTGGTTTCATGAACTTTATGTGAAATTGTGTGGATTTCACACAGAGTTCACCGCCCCCTGATATTGTGGGATGTTGATGCTAGAGACTAGTCGTTTGTGTTAAATGCCGTCATTTTTTCTGAAGACGATACAGCTCACCAATCTCCGGTGTACGAGTTGTCACTGGGAAACAGCTCACCAATTACCAATATACCAGTTGTCAGAGCATTTCCATCATAGCTCTCTAGATTTGTATCTAATACCGCTTATGCCGGTGCTAGGGGCCGTGTGGTCATGTCATCCAAGTTGCCACATGAACAGGTACAATAAAAGCGTACCTGAGATACAACACATAGCATGAATCGTTAGATTCTTGGTATGTGCTTTAGGATAGGTTAACCGGAAGACTATACTGTGAAGTCATGTGGCTCTGTCAGTATGTCGGCACCTCTTCCCACTTCCCTTATTTGCTGCGTTGTAATTTACTGTCCTGTGGACGTCTCTGACATTTTAAGGAGCCATTACGTGAGTAGTATATAAAGTTGAAATTGGACCGGATTGACCTACTTATTTGTTCCCCCGGGTAAAATTTAAGGGGGAACTTTGTGAGGCTCTCTACGGGTGGGGTATGTGGCAGAGCTCTTGGTGGTAACTTTTCAACATCCGCAAAGTACACATAAACTGATGACGTCATCACGATTATTCCTCCGCGGTGATGCGGTCATGTCTGGCGGTGATGCGGTCGGGAAAAAAAGCTTCCGCGGAGAAAAAGTAGTCCCTAGACTGGAAATACGCTGCATGGTCCGATTGGGTCGAGTGAGGTATCAAAGTGAAGCATTCGTGAAGGAGCATCTGATGGACTGGGTGTGGGGCTGAAATATCGGCCTTCTGCGCATGCGCGGTGGCCGAAGGGTATGGAAATAGCCTTTTTGGAGCTAGGGGAGCCCCTAGTGGACCGATGGGGTCGAGTGAGGTATCAAAGTGAAGCATTCATGAAGG
>JAVTVY010043154.1:0-20553 GCA_036873755.1 Hanleya hanleyi | reverse complement strand
TGGTGTGGTATTCATAATTTTGGTCCATCTTTCATGTTCCATTTTCATTTGATCAAGTCCGTTTCTACATTCCCACTTCGAACTTCCCTTGATATATCTGTTCAAAGAACTTCTAAATACACTCAAAACCATTTGAATTTCGAAATGTATCATAGAAGAGCATTATTGATTGGCTGACCTATATATTGGGCCAATACAACAACCATATTAGGAGGAATGACGCTGCTACTTGAAGATGATATCACACTAGACACAATCGGTGTGTAGGTTCTGATTGGTTCGTCTCTCGTTCGTAGGTGAAATTTACACCTCAGATTTTAACACTGAAGGCTGTCCGATAAGTCAAGGCAGGGAATGTAGAAAGTGGGAATGTAGAAATTGGCTTGATAAAATGAAGAGAACATGTTCCTAAACAAAGAAAGATAAGAGTTGATGGGTACAACCATGAGTTTCATCGTGTGGCATTTGGGTAATACAAAGGTGTGAATGATAGAATAGTATATGAACGACCGACCATAATTTCCAATCCACATATTACCATGGTGCTTGTTAAAGGCAATGTTGCCAAAAAAAGTGTGTATTATATTTATAATAATGGAGTATGAAATATGTATATGAACAAAATTTACTGAATATTTAATATACATTCTAATGAATTAAGACCTTTCTATGATATGGAAATGTACAGAGTATACTGTAAATTTCATGTGAAACTGAATAATTTAATTATTTGATGTTTTGTTAGCTTATTATGTCTCCCCCAACTATGTTGGGGGGAGACATCTAGTGCTTGTGCTGTCTGGTTGGATGGTTGGATGGATGGATGGATGTCTGTCCGTCCCCTCGCTTTGTCTGTAAGATATCTGGAAAACTACTGGATGGAATTTCACGAAACTTGGATGGAAGCTTCATTGGGATAGCCCCCTCATTTGATTATGTTTTGGTGTGTGTGCGTGCATTCTTCCGTGTCCGGTGTCCGTCCGTCCGTCCATCTACATGTACATGTATATACAGGCCTTGTCTGCAACATATCTTGAGAACTACTGGACGGAATTTCACCAAACTTGGATGAAAGCTTCAGTGGGATAGCCCCCTCATTTGATTAGGTTTTGGTGTGTGTGTGTGCATTCATCCATGTCCGGTGTCCGTCCGTCCGTCCATCTACTTGTACATGTATATACAGGGCTTGTCTGCAAGATATCTGGAGAACTACTGGATGGAATTTCACCAAACTTGGATGGAAGCTTCATTGGGATAGCCCCCTCATTTGACTAGGTTTTGGTTTGTGTGCATGCGTTCATCCGTGTCCGGTGTCTGTCCGTCCGTCCATCTACTTGTACATGTATATACAGGCCTTTTCTGCAAGATATCTTGAGAACTACTGGATGGAATTTCACCAAGCTTGGATGGAAGCTTCATTGGGGTAGCCCCCTCATTTGATCAGGTTTTGGTGTCCGTCCGTCTGTTCATCTACTTGTACATGTATAAACAGGCCTTGTCTGCAAGATATCTGGAGTTCTACTTGACGGAAGTTCACCAAACTTGGATGGAAGTTTTATTGGGATAGCCCTCTCATCTGATTAGGTTTTGGTTTGTGTGTGCGTTCATCCATGTTCGGTGTCCGTCCGTGTGTCCATGTATATGTATATACAGGCCCTTTCTGCAAGATATCTGAAGAACTACTCGACAGAATTTTACCAAACTTGGATGGAAGGTTCATTGGGATAGCCCCCTCATTTGATTGGGTTTGGGTGTGTGTGTGCATTTATCCATGTCCATCGTCTGTCCATCCATCTAATTGTTCATGTATATTCAGACCTTGTCCGCAAGATATCTGGGGAACTACTCGACGGAATTTCACCAAACTTGGATGGAAGCTTCATTGGGATAGCCCCTCGTCTGATTAGGTTTTGGTGTGTGTGTGTGCGAGCGTTCGTTCGTGTCCATCCGCCCGTCCATCTACTTGTACATGTATATACTAGCCTTGTCTGCAAGATATCTGGAGAACTACCCCACGGAATTTCGCCAAACTTGGATGGAAGCTTCATTGCAATGGGCTCATCTGACTAGGTTTCGGTATGCATGCATGCATGCGTTCATCTGGGTATGTTGTCTGTCTACATGTCCATCTACTTATACATGTATAGACAGGCCTTGTCTGTAAGATATCTGGAGAACTACTTGACGGAATTTCCCCGAACTTGGATGGAAGCTTCATCGTGATGGCCTCTGGTGAACTTCACCAGACTTGGATGGAATCTTTATCGTGATGGCCTCCACATCTGATTAGGTTTTGGTTTGTTTGCGTGCATCCATCTGTTTCTGATGTCCAGCTTTGTTACATGTATGTACAGGACTACTCTTGTCTACAAGATGTGTGGAGAACTACTGAATGAAATTTCATCAAACTTGGATGGAAGCTTCATTGAAATGGCCTTATGATCTAATTGGGTTTTGGTGTGAGCTAGTGCTTGCGTGGGTCCATGCAAAATGTGCTTATCTGACTCCTCACTGGGTGACTGCAACAATGAAAATCGCCTCTTTGTAATTAATATTTTTAGATGTGCAGCTTTGTTTAGGATACTTATTGCTACATTCATTTTATGCACTTTCCCTTAAATTATGTGCCCACTAAAGGCAAGGTGGGAGGTTGGGGGAGACGCATGTTTTTGCTTAAAAAAACAACCAGCATAGGCTTCATGCCGGAGCGGCAACTCAAGGGTCAAAGCGGAACCTCTAGTTTTAATACTGTATTTTACTTTACCAAATTTGGTTTATTGCTAACTTGAACCTATATTACTTTTTAATGTTGTCTCTCATTCTATTATAACTCATTTCAGGAAATTGCGGAATTCAGAAACATTGTTGAATTCAGGAACAGTTACCAAATTTGGAAACAGAACGATTGCTGAAATCGGCAACCTGCCCATTTGATTTCAAAGCATGGGTGGCATAGGACAAAACACACATTTTCTCACTTGTAGAAAAAAACGGCAGGTAGAATTTCTGAATGCCGTGATGAAATGCCATAGAAAAGGTGCTGCCACCTGTAGGTACAATAAAATTATATCCGATCACTAAGATGAATGCCCGAAAGGGTGGATTTGGGACTCAAAGTTGTCGAATTCGTAAACTTTTTTTTCGAATGTTCCTGAATTCGACGTTTCTAAATTCCAGAATTTCCCAAAGTGAACTGCTATTTCATGCTCACGGGTATTGATCCGTGGTATCATTATGCACACCTCGGGTCATAGTAAGAATATAACAGGTCAGTGATAAAATCTCTAAAATGGAAGTAAAAATGATCATTTTTGCTGTAATAACGTTGATTTATTCAAGCTTAAATATTGTTAGTTATTTTCCAAGGAAAACGTGCAGTGTGTTTAATATAGAACAAAACATGTTGAATATCAATGTGCAAATTTGATAGCTGACATTTTTTTTTTTTTTTTTTTCTAATACCATTCAATTCGATATATATGTCCATGGTCACCTGTGATGGATATCTCTTGATTTGAGACATTCTTGTCTTTATTAAGCAAAAAAGAGCCATTTTTACCCCCAATTTAGAGTACTTCCCTCTAGCCGGTTGAAAGAGGTGACTACCCTATTTCTTGTGATCATTCAGATGGCAAAACTTAACTTTCTTTTGCTAACTTTCTACAAATTTCACTAGCTGTATTTTCACTAGCTGTATTTTCACTTCTTGTGATAAATAACATATCCATGCCACAGTATTTAAACTGTTGACATAAATATGCCTTTTTCTGCTTCTAAGTCTAGAAATGCTGTTCGAAAAATTAGAGAAAATAGGGTAACTGGGGCATCTGTTGGGTTCCCAGGTTTCAAAAATAATAGTACCCAAACATTGTGATACACTGCAAAATTGTTAAAAGCATTGTTAAATCATACTCACTTAATCCTTATCATATTATTTATTCATAGAATTTGATTATGTAGTTGATACCCAATATAAATGTATTAACTACTTAAATTACTAAATCTATTATTCTATGTTTCAATGTTGACTACATTTATGGGGCCAAGTTCTGTAACAACCTGTGAATAAATGTCTCTGGAAGCTTGTCATTTTGCTGTTTTTTTTACTTTTCTACCGACTTTACTGTGTGTACCAATTCACAGAAGCCTGAGTGGATACCAGTGGGTGTCCAATTTCTGTCACCAGTTGTGAAAATAGCTATTGTCCTCTCACACACCAAACATGTAGCTCTCACGGTCGATAGCTGTACTTTCAGTCCAGGTTCGCTGTCAATGAATCCTTCATATCCACATGTGTTACTTCCCGGTAAATGAGTAGATTGTTGATAAGGAAGCTACATGTGACTATTTGTCTCCATTTCCCTGTAGTCTAACATTGTATCACATATCCACCATAAAAATCGACCATAGAGGTCCATGTCCCCCGCTAGCAGCACCAGACTGGCGCTGCTGCCGCGGGGGCCATGGACCTCTATGGTCGATTTTTTTTGGGTCGATGATATCTCCTATCATTGATGAAGAGTATGATTTGAAAATGGAGATATCGCTGATGAGCTTAACATAATCTAATACAGCGGATGGCACCCATATTGGATTATGCACATCAATAAAACATAATACATGTACCAATGTCCATGCACTCTCCAAGTTTGAAGTAGATTGGTTGAATCGTTCTAGAGTTATTCTCCAGACAAGATCTAAATGCTGAAAATCTAAGATGACTGATGGTGGCCATCTTGGATTACACAGGTAACTGAAAAGCAATGACAACTGTCCTCTCACCGATTTGAAGTCGATCAGTTGAACTATTCTAGAGTTGTTGTCCAGACAAGATGCAACTGCTTAAAATGCAACATAATCCAATATCGCTGGTTGATGGCAGCCAAATTGGATTATGCTTGTTCATAAAACACAATCCTAACCGGGATCTCACCAAGGTCAAGGGACTCCCCAAGTTTGAAGTAGATCAGTTGAATCGTACTCCAGACAAGATCAATCTGCTTAAAATCCAATGAAATCCAGTATGGCTGATGGTGGCCATATTGGATTAAAGATGTCCTTAACAATGTCAAGGCACTCCCCAGGTATGAAGTAGATCGGTTGAATCGTTCTCGAGTTATTGTCCGGACAAGATCCAACTGCTTATAATCCAATATGGCCGCCATCGGCCATATTACAGTACGCACATTGCTGAAAAACAATCCCAACCGTCCTCTCACCAATGTCAAGGCACACCACAAGTTTGAAGTTGATCGGTTAAATCGTTCACGAGTTATTGTCCGGACAAGAAAATCTAAGATCCAACTGCTTATAATCCAAAATGGCTGACGGTGGCCATATTGGATTATGCACATTGCTGAAAAACAATCAACCGTCCTCTCACCGATGTCAAGGCACTCCCCAAGTTTGAAGTACATCAGTTGAATCGTACTCCAGTTATTGTCCGGACAAGATAAAACTGCTTAAAATCCAATGAAATCCAGTATGGCTGATGGTGGCCATATTGGATTAAGCACGTCCTTGAAAACAATCCTAATCCTCCTCTCAACAATGTCAAGGCACTCCCCACATATGAAGTAGGTCGGTTGAATCGTTCTTGAGTTATTGTCCGGACAAAATCAAACTGCTTATAATCCAATATGGCTGACGGCGGCCATATTAGATTATGCACATTGCTGAAAAACAATCCCAACCGTCCTCTCACCAATGTCAAGGCACACACCAAGTTTGAAGTTGATCAGTTAAATCGTTCACGAGTTATTGTCCGGACAAGAAAATCTAAGATCCAACTGCTTATAATCCAAAATGGCTGACGGCGGCCATATTGGATTATGCACATTGCTGAAAAACAATCCCAACCGTCCTCTCACCGATGTCAAGGCAATGACCTGGACCTATTTTCAAAGGTCATCGAGGTCAAAATGTGAATAGCATTACCAGACACCTGTGAATGCAATATCTAAGGGAATATAGATCTAGAGCCTTGATATTTGGCACAATACTGTTTTATGAGGGCCTCTTGGAAATATTTTTAAAGGTCACAGAGGTCAACATGTGAACAGCAATGTGAATGTAATAAGGAAATAAAGAGCTAGAGACAGGATATTCACTCCGTCCTGACCTTGATATTTTCACACAGGTCAAAACGTGAATAACAATGAACTCGAAGCAGGAGACTGGTTATTTTGCACAATGCTGCTTTATGGAGGCCTCTTGGTCAAATTCACTCTGGACTAAAGTTAACCTATATTCAAAGGTCAGAGGTCAAAATGTAAATAGCAGTCCTATCTGCTTGTGAGCACAATATCTAAGACAACATGACCTATTCTTGATCTTTGGCATAATGCCTCTAGATCACTGCTGATGGAAGGAATAGCGGTCAGGTGCCGGTGTGCAAAGAAATAGGACCAAAATGTTGATGTCAAACAATAGCATGGACCACTATTTCCTCCTACCTACAGGTGAAAATATACATGTAACACAAATCATTTTCACGATTAATTTTGCATTTCATACTCCTGTATTTGTCAGGTGAATTTGACTTTATATTGAGCTAATATCACTCCAGTTGTATTGTTTGGCACTTGAAGATAAATTTGACACTGCATTTGAGGTTATACTTAACTGGGTTAACAGTCCCAATGACTCAAATTATGCACAAAATAAATGGAAGTGCGAGTTCTTTCAATATCTTCCTCGTGTGTAGACCGACAAGTGGGTGAATTTTAATGACCTCAAAGCCATTGCGACAAAATCGCCGAAAGACTGATAAGGGATGGAAAAATTTGATTAATAAGATGTTTAGCTATAAATCCCCGTTCAGATAGAGCAGTGTTGAGTTGGGTGCATGAAAAGATGAAGGATGGTTCATGCTGACTGACCAATCAGCAGGTCGATACTTGAGGGGAATAGTCAAGGATTTCGATTGGCTTATCAAGAGGATATAGCTGACAATCTGATTGGTGGTACGGTATTACCTCCAGGTCATTCACCCTAGAACAATACAATCACCCAATTGTGTGATCCAAATGAATGAACAAGGACAGATTTTCACATTTAAAATAATCATACCATTTCGTCATTGCGTAAACATTCTGTTTTATTCATGAAATATCAGTGCTGGAATGAATACTTGCAATAATTAAGCTCTAAATTGAATGCAGGCCTCATTCTTAAATGCATAAATGTGACTTGGCAAAAGACTGGTTGTTTTGAAAATACAATGCAGAAGCAATCTCTCTTTTCTTCGATGTTTGCACATTTGCAAGGCACTAAGCAGCTTCAAAGTTTGTCAATCAAAATATTAGCTGAATTATTGTCAGGACAGATTGATGCACAGGCATATGTACAGATGGATAAACTTATTCCTATATCCCCCCCCCCCCCCTTCCTCTAATTAGAGGGTGAGAGTGCTTAACAATCCTTTTCTTTGTCGGTCTTGCTATCAGATCCAGAAAGTTAAGACTATTGTAACAGTTAACAGAAACTGCTGTCCATTCAAACCATCTTTGTTCACCAAGCCAATTTCTACGCTCACGCTCTGAACTTGCCTTGGTCGAACCGGCTCCCATCATTGTTCAAACACAGCCTGTAGCCCCATGAATATGCATGACGCATTATCTATTATCTTTCCAAAACTTGCTCTGAGACGGCGTCAGCGATTGGCTGGCATTGTCATTACATCAGCCTACAGAGGAGGCGTGTGCTGTGTTTGATTGGTTCGTAAAACAAAATTGACATTTCTGATTTTGAACAATAATGGCAGCTCGTCCGAACAAGGCAAGTTCGAAGTGGGAATGTAGAAATACATATATGTTAAATACTGAGCTGTTGATTCCCCATCATGGTGAAGATAAGTGAGCATTCACTTTGAACAGTAAATGAATGATGAAATATAAAACAACACCATTAGAAGAGTAGAGAGAACACAGATTTTACTAGTCCCGAGTTTGTAAAAAATACAGCACCTGGAAATTCAGTATTTACAAATGTATACATGTTATACAGAAGAAATATTGTTCTCACATTCCAGGCTGCTTATCAACATCTCTATTTGGCTATTATTTGTTTTTCTCTTGAGGACAATGTTAAACCTAAACACCAACTATATAAAGTGGACAAAGAATAGCATGGCGAGTCCACTTACCTGTGTAATCAACGACTTAATATCTGTTGGATCATTCCATAGGAAGAGGTTCTTCTGGCGCTCAACTCACGACGACACACTTCCTATTTTCTATTCAACCATTTCTACCCCTATATAAGGCTCAAGAAGATTTTGAGACCGCCACAGTTGTAGATTTACAAGTCACCAGGTTGGGGGAAATGAGGGCTCTCCAATTTTGGAGGTAACAAAGTTGTTTTTCTTGAATAACTTTAAAAATATTAACAAATTTGCATTTTATTGTTCGATTGCACATAAATTCATATATAGTTACATAAGTTAACACATATTTTCCATTGCTATGATTTATAGTTTTTTAGTTTGAACATGCTGAAATGGCAATTTGACAAAAAACAATAGACATGATACACCACTTTCTGTCTCCTGAAGTAGATGTGCAACAATTTCTTCGAAATTGACAAGAAAACTGAGTTTGTTCGTATTTTTAAAGTTATTCAAGAAAAACAACTTTGTTACCTCCAAAACTGGAGAGTCCTCATTTCTCCATCCTGGTCACACAGAGACCTCTCACAATTGTAAACGCTTAGATTTCCGCATGTTTGAAACTGGCCAATTGGTATATGCACTCACGACTTATATCAAACACATACGTAGGGAAAGCTTGTCAACAGTAAAAACTCCAATATATCCATGATGCCTACAACATTTGAATATAATCACTCAATCCATGAAAAGCATAGCAAGGGTTGGAGCCATCCAATTCAACAGGCACAGAGCCATACATATTTCTTACCACACACGGCTTATATGAAGATCACTTTAACATGCGTATCATGTTTACTATAGTTATTTCAATAGTTTCAAGGTGAACCATAGTACCTGTATAATTGTAATTCAACTTCAGCAACCAGGGTATACTAATATCCAGACTACTTATTTCTCCATGGATTTTCCAGTTCACCATTAATATTTAAGCCTTCACGTGAGCCACATATTTGGAACTATCCAGACCATGCACTCGTTGAACTGTCATGACTACCACATGTGCTTTCATGGTTGGAGAGATGTCATTTGAAATTTATGGCATAGTGGAGATTTTTGAATTTGTATTGTTCAGTTTGTTTCATAGTGTTTGATATAACTCCTGAGTATATATTCCAAATGGCAATTTCAACTGGCCATTCAAGTTATGTTGTATATAATTGTGAGAAGTCTTCTCTATGTGACTCCTGAATCTAGACTGTGACGGCCTAATTAATTCTTCGAGCCTAATGTATGGGGATAAGCAGGGAACTGCTTGAATGGAAAAATGCAAATATGGTGTCCTGAGTTGGAAATGAACAGAACCTCCTCCTATGGAAATGATCCGCTGGGTATTTTGTGATGGACTAGACACGTGAGTGGAGTGAGTGAGTGAATAGGGTTTAACCTCGCTTTCAACAGCGTGAGAGGAACTGCCTTACTATTGTTAGTCCACTTTTATATTGTTTTCTCATTTGAGGTGTGATTACTTGCAGTGGGTTTTTAACAGACTGGTTTGAATAGGGATTTTGATAGTTTGAAATCTAGAGTAATGTTAGCAAAATGTACAAGAAAACCTGTCATCTCCCTCTCCATGATGTACTGTACATGCTAGCAATTAGTACGCACAGAGTAAACTGATGCAGGAGTAAAATGTGCTGTTAAAATAAATATCTATCCATGTGGGCTAAACATGAATGTTCCAGCAGATTCTATGAAACAATATTGAACATAGAAAGCATATATTAACTCTGAGATGTCAAGGTAAATATTTTTCTTCTGGTAGACATGGTAGAAATACACTTATTTCGTGTATTTATTTATTCCTGGTTGATTTTATATAAATTTACAATATTATATTTAGTGCCTTTTACCTTAAGTTCACAGTAACACATCCTCTGCTACCTCGTTTTCTGGGCACACAGATATGGATTTTCTCTGGGTGATCACTGTGTTTTAACCTACAGCAGCTCTTTGAGACCACTTTTGATAACAGTACCACATATAATCTAAATAAAGCCCCTGATTTAGCGAAGTTAACTCAACAAGGGTGGATGTATGGAGGGGGGGAGGGGTGTCCGGACCCCCCAAGAGAAGGGATCAGCGAACCCTGGGATTCTACATAGAAATAATGTCTTAAAATCATATGTAAAGTAAAAGAATATGGATTATGTAATTAGAGTATCTATTGGTGTAATAAACAGACCATATTCATGTGAGCATACAATTTAACTTGGAGTTTCAATATGTATCTAAAATCAGACATTATCACCGAAAATAGATCCGAAAATCTACCTACATTATGTTCAGATTTATTTTTGAGGAAACGCATAGATCACCTCTCCGTCGACCTAGGACCCCACAGCTTCCAGGGCATCCACAGCTTACAAAGACAACTGTCTTCATCCTCAGAGAGTAGCTGATGCACAAATTGAGGGTACAGGTAGGTTCATACATGTAGATGAAATCAAAGTCTAGTATTGTAGTATGCACGGTAAGATCTATGCTTGATCCTTGACCCATGGAGCTTATTACTTACTGTACAGTAAGATCTATGCTTGATACAATCAGTAAGTCAGTCAGCTACAATGTACTCTAGTTCCTAACTGATACAACAAATATTCACAGTGGTATTAATTGGTTGGTTGGGTTTGTATCACGGATCACACAGCAGCTTATTATGTATCTCTTAAGTTACCAAATATATAAACATGAGGTACAGGGTCAAATATTTCACATGTCTTACAGGTGAAAAGTACAACAGAAATACGGCCTGACAGAGTTCATTTCTATTTCAGAAAATCACAGTTAGAATCATTCACTCGGAAAGTATTTCTATATATACAGTTTACAAGGGAGAGAGTGGGCAAGAAATATACAGTACTTGATAGATAGCTATACAGGTCTATATACAAACAAACACCTGCCAAATACCAACAAAATCAATCTTAAATAATATACACCACAGAATGGCTGTAAATGCTGCACTATCTACATACAAAGCTCATTAGTAGATATAGTGGATACCTTCTTGACTCATGCATTACTATGGACACTCAAGAGAGCAGGAAGGAAATCTGGTTTAATAGTGAGTGTCCTAAGTCGTCCAAATATCAGGCATCTGTTGAGATGATGAGCTACATGTATGGATCCTCAGATGAATAATTGCAGGACGTGATACATGGTAAGGTTGAAGTAGTGAATAATTGCAGGACGTGATACATGGTAAGGTTGAAGTAGTGAATAATTGCAGGACGTGATACATGGTAAGGTTGAAGTAGTGAATAATTGCAGGACGTGATACATGGTAAGGTTGAAGTAGTGAATAATTGCAGGACATGATACATGGTAAGGTTGAAGTAGTGAATAATTGCAGGACGTGATACATGGTAAGGTTGAAGTAGTGAATAATTGCAGGACGTGATACATGGTAAGGTTGAAGTAGTGAATAATTGCAGGACGTGATACATGGTAAGGTTGAAGTAGTGAATAATTGCAGGACATGATACATGGTAAGGTTGAAGTAGTGAATAATTGCAGGACGTGATACATGGTAAGGTTGAAGTAGTGAATACTTACAAAGGAATCCATGCTGTTGGCATCAAGCAAAGCAATTTGGGGGTATAGATACGGGACCAATTTCTCCCCATCTATATTCCATATTTCTATACATGTATATCAGGAACTGGATATACTAGACAAATCAGTTGGACTACAAGTACTCAGACTTGTAACTTTGACTCTCAAATATTTGGTGAACAAATACAAACCACCTTCAATCAATGATTGACTTCATACAGGGATCCCAACTGTAATTGAGGCCTATTTGAAATGCTATTTATATACGGCCAACTTAAAGAATTGTTTACCCAACACACAAGTCTGTCCTCAGTTTAGATGGACACAGCGTGTGCAAAATGATAGTGGTATTATAATGGAGAATACTGCAAGGACGAAGTCTTGACACTCACAAACCACCCATTTCTGATTATAGATATATTCTATCCCAAATGTAGCAGGACATAAAGTGTGGTCAAACTGTATTTGATCCCTAATACAACTGTCTGTCTACTGCAGGGCTGAGCATTTATATCATCTCTCTACAGGTATAACGGTACTGTATGCACTATGTGAACACACCCATATTGCAATAATCACAACTTATTCAGCCCTAAAATTCCTCTGGAGGACTGATTGGACAGAGTTTGTCTTATCCCATCATGCACTTGATGTCTATTGTACTTCCTGTTTGCTTTCTTTCTCCTCTTCAGGTTCTGGCATTTGACTCTTCTGTTCTTCCTTTTCTATCTTCACCTTAATTTTCTCCTCCTCCTCCAGCTCCGTTTCTCGTTTGATCAGCTCAACAACCTCGCACACCTTAGCTGCACTCAGTTTGATGTTCTCCTTGCCCAGCAGTTCTATCACCTACAAGAAAGGAGGGACAGTGAGTGAATATGATTTAACGTCGCTTTCAACTAGACACGACGTTGGGTCCTTTTCACCCGGGAACCACACGGGTGGGGTCCTATTCCTTTTCACACCTGGGAACCCCACGGGTGCCTCAGTTAGTCGCCTCTTATGACAAGCTGTCTGAGGAGCTGAGGCCTATTCTTGCCATGACCTGCGGTGTGCACGACGACATCCCAGGTCAATCCCCGGAACCCCCTCGGGGCGGAAGGAGGGACAACATCAGAGAGTATCAGGTTTAGGATAGTTGGCTATGGTCATGTGATGAAATGTATTTGTATATTAAGATATCAAAGGCATGAAGTTTCCATCATCCTTGACATGCACTCTGGTTCCATCATCAAGATAACAACAAAAATATGAAAAGATTTGTCACAGAAATGAGGTAGCCCAGACATTAGGAAAACAATGCTGAGTATCACATGCCAATTACGAATACAATTTCTTTTCCATTCAATGTATACACCAAACTGAAATTCCTTAAAATACACTAATCAGGTCCCATGCATCTATCTGCCTTGGAAACAACAGATAAGGATATCAAGCACTGTAATTAGACAGGTTTCCCCAATTAACTTTTAGCCAACTTCCAATCAATCTATGAGTATTCCATTCCCAGATAGTACTTGAATCAGTTGCCACTGGTGATCAACTGTGCATGGTTTAGTCCTTTAGCATCATCACACATAAGGGGATATTATATTAATGGGACAAGCCTGTACAAGTGATAATGAGGCCGGGATGTAGAAGTGAAGATGAATAGTGGAGGGTACCTTAAGGACATGATCGAACTGTATCTGGCCATCCTTATCCTCATCAAGGACCTCCACTATACGCTGTAGTCTCATGTCATCTGGTAACTTCTGGTAATGTTTCAGGGCCAGCACCATATCATTTATACTGATGATGTTGTTCCTGGGAAACATTCACAAGCAAATGTAAGAATTCTGACAAGAATTGCCAGATTTTAATCCATGCTTTAAGCCTTTGCTCCTCATACTGACCAAAAACAGTCACCACCGTATATACCCATAATGGCCGAAACCGGCTGTGATTGACCATCAAGTAAAAAATTCTCCTCACAGTAAAATGTTCGTTGATTAACAGGTCGCCGATAGTCCACATTGTTCATCAAGGAAACAGTCGGCAAGATACATTCAAACGTTTTTGTTTTTTTTATTTCTTCTAATTTTTCTAACAGCATTTTTAGATTTTGAAGCAGAAAAAATACATCTTTATATCAACTAAGGCTACATAATGCGACATAAATAGGTTATTTATCCCAACTGAAAATACAGTTAGTGATATTTGTAGAATGTTAGCAGAATTTCTCTCCACAGTACAGTAGCCCGAAGTTGAGTTTTGCCATCTGAATAATTAGAAGAAATAGGGTAAGTATATTTTATTGAAGATGTTCCTTCCTTCCTTGTGATGAGAATTGAGAAAATCGGCAAAGAATTTGCCTTGTTTTGATTATTTTCAATGCCATCGAAATCCCATTTCCCGCAGTAGAATGTGGGAGTTCCTGGTCTCATTTCCAACATCATTTTCTTTTGACTTATGACGAGTGATTTAACAAATAACCAAATGTAATGAAGGATCTGATTGGATAGAGATGCTGTCATTCTTGAATATTCCTTCAAAAAACGAGACCAAATGACCTCAATGACCTTGCCCGGCCTCTGTTAATATCGCAAAGCTGATTAGTTAAAAATGAGGTCATCGTTAAAAAGCCAAGAGACAATGGCAGCTATTTGCTGGCTGTCTATCTGTACGTCTGTCTTCAGTACCGGGTGAATTTATCAGAAAACATGTGGCTGTCGCCATCGGGACCCCTCGGGCCGGGCCCAGAGCAATTGTGGAAATAATGTTTCTGACCCCAACAACTCACATATTTGGGGTGGGCATAATTTTACCTGTATGATATAGATCATAGACAGACAAAACAATATAGCAATAGAGCAGTGATTACCTATAGTAGATGTAGTCGAACGATTACTGTCTATTCACAGCAATCCACACAGGTTTGTGTGAACTCCTGAAAAACACATCCCATGGCACCGACTTTCAATAGGCTTCTGGTACTGGCTGTATTAAACAACTGTATGAAGTTTCATTGTTGTGAGTGAAGGACTTTTGAGATAATGTGTTTACAAGGATATGGACCAACAGACATGTATAAAGGGGCAGAACTCCTGAAAAACACATCCGATTACACCGACTTTCAATAGGCTTCTGGTACTGGCTGTATTAAACAACTGTATGAAGTTTCATTGTTGTAAGTGAAGGACTTTTTGAGATATCAAACATTTATAAACAATGTTTCTGTTTGTAACTAAGTCAAACCTGCTTTAATTAATGCCATTAATCCCTTATTAATTGCACAATCAAACGTAGAAAACGGAAGTTTAAAAGAAAAAGTTAACTCCCCTAGGAGAGAGTTGTCCGCCCCTAGGAGAGCTCTCCACTCAAATCCAGCGTGGTCACTATATAGGCGACTGTAGCCTCATTTCTCATCCTCTTTCTCAAACCGAGACCAGTAATGAAACAAGGCCGCGGTACGAGGGGACGGAAGGGTGGGCACATTAAATTAAAGCAGGTTTGACTTAGTTACAAACAGAAACATTGTTTATAAATGTTTGATGTTTGTTGCCTAAGTCTTAAACCTGCTTTAATTAATGCCACAGTACCAACATACGGAGGTGGGAACCTCGGTCTTGTAGTATATCAAAGTAGGCTAAGTGACCGCTGGAATAACACAGAAAAACATGGGCATAGCATGAACAATCCATAATCAACAAATGAAACCTTGATTATCAACAAAAAAAAGGTTAAACATGTGAATAAGATACTGATGTACTTATCTTTGATTGTTCACAGCCATGTAGCTGTGTTCGTGGTGTGGAAATTATTAGTTTCCCCCCGAGAGAGTACTGCAACGCAGTGTATAGGTACTACTCGGGAAGCCGTCTATACCAAGAGAGAACCTCAACCCTGGGATATACAGTCTACTTGGTAAGGCTTATTTATCTTGGCTGTTCCTAAGACCGGTCGAGGCAGGGTCTGTTCCGGGCCTAGTGATCGCCAAGTCACACCACTCTCAGTCCACAATCGTCTTCCATCCAACCATCATTCTAGGGAGTTGAGTGCAAAAGACGGCGCTGAGATCATTGAGAAGGACGTCAGATTCAACCTGAAGGACACAATCAAAAACCGCAGTTAAGGTAAAGATCACACTCACCATGGATACATACATCTTAGGGTGATGATACAGTGTCTGACATCTCTTTAGAGGATCCAAGGTCGTCCATCTGACTTATTTCTTCCTTCCATATGAGATCAATCAATTGTGGACCAATAGTATGAATGAGATGAGATGATACAGCAATTTGCAGATTTGCTGTGATGATTCAAACTGCCGCCCCCCCCCCCTTTTTTTGGAATTTAGTGGACCACGTGTTGGGCCGCTATTAACGGCCCAAACGTGGATATCCCTTCTGCCTGGACTGACATATCTCTCAGATAGAAGTTGGTGAACGTGGAGTTCGTCGTCCAGGCACAAGATTGGACAATGTCATGGAGGGACAAATTCTTCCATAATGGCCATGACGAAGCAATGGCGCGAATCTCATGAGAAGAAGCATTCGACAACAGAGGGGGAGCGTCTATGGCCAACTGATAAGACCATTTAATGGTTTTCTTCAACCACGCGGCGATGGTATTTTTGGTAATATCACGTAAAGCCGACGGGCGAAGAGACAGAAATAACAGGCGCCGAGAGCCGCGAGCGGAGTCGGTACGAGTAAGATAGTGGCGAATAGCCCGGACCGGGCATAACAGGAGGTCGTCTTCGAGCCCATGCACAAAGTCTGACAACGCCGGAATGGAGTACGATCGTTGAGCGCACGGACCTGAACGCACACTCATTTTTGGCATAAATTCAGGAATGGGCCGAAAAGAAATGCGAGACCAATCCGCCGTCCAGGTCATAGAAGATCTTTCAAGGGCATGAAGTTCAGATACTCTAGACGCTAAAGCAAACGCCGCCAAAAAGGCGGTCTTATAAGACACAGCTTTAATAGAGGCGGATTCCAAAGGTTCAAAGGGTGGATGAATCAGAGCACACAGAACCACACCAATATCCCATTTCGGTAACAGTTGGCGCGTACAGCGAGACTGTAACGCGAAGGCGCGAATGAGCGCAGAGATATTATCGTTTAGACTAATGTCTACACCCGAAGTAAGGCGTAACACCCTAGCCAGAGCAGATCGATACCCTTCAATGGTGCTGATTTGAAACTTCTTATCACGATGAAGATGAAGGAGAAAGTCAGCTACTAGGGAAACAGAGGCAGAGTCGGGATCGGCATCATGTCCTCGGCACCAGGAGACGAAATAGGCCCATTTCGCCTGATAGAGCTGCGATGTGGAAGATCGATTGGCTGAAACCATCGTTCGTGCAACCTCTGCTGAAAATCCTTGGACTGCGAGTGCATTCTGGATAGTCTGCAAACGTGTAGGTTGAGCCACCGAGGGTTGTGATGAAATAACCCGTGCGGTTGACGTAACAGGTCGGGCCACACTGGCAAACGACGTGGCGGGGCGGTGAGAAGCGGGAGCAATACCGGAAACCACTGTCGCCGAGGCCACCACGGGACTACGAGTAGAATGATGCAGTCGTGACGGGTAATCTTCTGAAGTACTTCCAGAATTAGGGCGATCGGCGGGTATGCATAAGCCAGGAAGTTGTCCCAATTGATTGACAGGGCGTCGATGTCGAAGGTTTGAGGATCCCGAATCGGACTGACAAACAGGGTCAATTGGGCGTTGTTTCTCGTAGCAAACAGATCGATCAGCGGCGACTCCCAGATGACGGAGATCTGCTGGAACACCTCCGGATGAAGTTGCCACTCGGTCTGAAGAACGGTGTCCGGACGCGATAAGCTGTCCGCTAAGACATTGAGCCGGCCCGGAACATGGCGGGCGTGTAGATGGATGTGATGAATACGAGTCCACTCGTAGAGATCCCACACAAGGCGAAACATTGGAAGCGAGCGTGTTGTTCCCAACTTGTTGATGTGAGCAATCACTGTGGAATTGTCCGTCGCAATGAGAAGAGACGAGTACATGAGACGATGACTCCAATGTTGCACCGCCAGAATGACTGCCTTCATCTCCAGAAGGTTGATGTGAAGACTGGCATCCAACGTTGACCATCTGCCGGATACTACTAATTCGTCCAGATGGGCACCCCAACCGGTCTCGGATGCATCGGTGTACAGATGATGACTCGGAGCCGGAAAACGGAATGGAACGCCCTGCATGACGTTGAGCCGGGATTGCCACCAGATCAGATATGGATGAAGAGACGTCAATACCGGCACCGCTGGATTTATGGAAGGTGTCTGTAGGTAAGGATACAGATGATACTGTAGTGGACGCACCTGTAGTCGGCCGTAATGAGTTAGGTCCTGAGTGGAAGTGAGCAAACCTACCAAACTTTGCCACTGTTGACGTGTCCGTGACGTTGATGACAAAAACTTTCGGATTAACAGCTGAATTTTGTCCCAACGATCTTCCGGAGGATACACCAGTTGATGACGGGTATCGAACACTGCGCCGATGTAACGGCGAACTTGAGCCGGGACCAACTCTGACTTGAGAGGATGAGGGATGAATCCTAGATGACGTAAGACCAGAAGTGTGAACTGGACTTGCATGTTGAGACGGGACTCGTCCGCTGCCCATAGGAGGATGTCGTCTATATAAACCTCTATCTGAATACCCCGCAGGTGTAGAAAAGCCATGACCGGTGAGGTAATGCGGGTAAACAGCCAAGGGGCTATGTTGACCCCGAATGGGAGAACCTGCCATTCGAAACGGCGTTCGTTGACAACGAAGCGGAGATAACGGCGATGACGAGGATGAATTGGAACATGAAGATACGCGTCCTGCAGATCGACTGAGGCCAGCCAATCCCGAAGATGTACACGGGCCCGAATCGATGAAACAGTCGGCATCTTGAAATGAGGGGGGAGGGCGAGATGAAACTTGTTTAACACTTTTAGATCGATCACCATCCGCATCTGGGGCGAGTCTTTCTTGGGAACCAGAAACACGTGGCTGTAAAACCCAAAACTGTCCTCTGTCGGCGGTAATTCTCTGACCGCTCCCTTCTCGATGAGCGTGTTGACTGACGACAGAAGAGTCTGCACGTGACTCGCAGAGACTGGTAGGCGGGATGGGCGTGGCCAAATGATAAGTTTGGGGAGGGAACGAAAAGTGAACAGGAAGCCGCGCTCCAAAACTCTCAAAATCCAGGTGTCGTCGGTGATGAGGCGCCAATTGTCTATGAAGTATTGAAGGCGGCCGCCCACAACATGATGATTGAACGACCGGAAAAGAGGAGGCTGCAAAACTTCGGCTTGATCTGATCCGGGAACTCGATAGTCATTTACTGGAACGATCACCCCTCTTGGTTGATTTACCACGAAAGGAACGGCGCCCTCGCCGTGGAGGTTTGTCAATACCCCGAAACCTCCCCCGAGCGCCGCCATCTTGTTGGGTGGAAGAGGAGTTACGACCCCGCCTCGAGCGACGATCCGACGAACCACCCCGAGCAACAGCCCCAATCAAACGCGCAGTACGTTCCTCGCGGATGACAGGTACAGACTCAATAGAATTGTTGAAAATGGCGCTGGAAGCTAATGGTTGATGAAGCAGAAAATCCTTAACCATAAAGGAGACGTCCGGCTTGACCGCCTTAAGTAAGGCGTTGCGTTGCGCTTGGAGAAGCGAAACGTATGAATAAGAAGAGGCCTGAATAACTTGATGATTAGCCTGCACTAGGGTTTCAATGAAACCCCGCAAATAAGCAACACGACCCGCAGACAAAGAAGTCGATCCATCGTCCCGGTGTAACTCCGGGTCCAAGGCAATCCGAGAAGTCGCCAACAAAAACCAATCAGTGATTGAGGAAGCACGTTGGATTGCCAATAACATCTCTTGAATATTCTCCACAATTTTGGTATTGAATTCAAGTGGAGTCGACTTAGCTGATTTAGAAACCTGAGATAAATCTCGATCACGCTTGGGTGGCTTGTCAGGTAACACGTTATCATGAAGACGATAGGAAAATCCGAGACTAGGCTTCTTAAATTTATTGTCATCTTGTAATTGACGATCAAATTTGTCTAAATGATCTGCCCATGCTGGTGACGGAGCACATGTACGAGGCACAACCGGCTTGGAAACAGCTAATGCAGAGTCCGCAGCTGTCCGGCACTTACCACTAGAAGAAACCTTCAAAGGAACGGGCATATCCGGAACCAACGCTAAAAGCGCCTGCATATTAAGCGAAAGATCTATCTTCGACGTATCTTTGACACTAGCCTGAGAGGAAGAAGAATCATCCGACTCACTCGACGAACCCGGAGACTGAGAACAAGACGATAAATCATGATCCACCAAATGATCAAGGACAGGGGCTCGTTGATAATGAACATGGTAACCTTGATCAGAGGGAGCCGAAACCCCAGGAAAACGGTGAGCAGGATCAGGAGAATGAACTGTCGACGTACGAGAACGGCGAACCGGTGAACGGGAACGCCGTAAAATAGTACCAGAATGAACCGGTGGACGAGAACTACGGACTGGAGAACGAGATCGTCGAACCGAGGTAACAGAATCACGAACAGGTGAAAACAAACGATGAGGTGGTGAACCCGAGCGTTGTGTACGAGAACGTGAATGGTAATGTGAACCTGAGTGTCGTGTAGCAGTATGTGAACGACGATGTGAAGAATCAACAATTGCGGGGATTGATGTTCGTAAGCCCGCAACCTGAACACTTAATGGTAGGACCGAACAGGCTTCCATAGATTTTTCAGCATTAGGAAAACTATGTCTAGTCTTAACCCGTAAAGGAGAAATTGACACTC
>JAVTVY010043153.1:0-21189 GCA_036873755.1 Hanleya hanleyi | reverse complement strand
GTGTACCCTATTCCCTACGGACTATAGGGTACAGGGTGCAGCACAGGTACACGCGCATGCCTGCGATGACGTCATTTCCGAGCTCTGAGCTCCACAAGCTTTGAGCTCCGAGAGCTCCGATCCAAGAGCTCTACCACACGGGAGCTACCACCACCACCACCGGGCGTTGACGCCCGTCAACGCCCGGTGGTGGCGTTGGTGGTGGTGTTCGTGGTGTGTGGTGGTGTCTGGTGGTGGTGTTGGTGGTGGTGGTGGTGGTGATGGTAGTGTCTGTAAATATAGGAATGAACATGTGTTCCTCATCAGTCCAAATCGTGGAAAAAAATTGGCACTGAGCCAATTATAAAGCATGTTCTTTCGCTACTACTCGTCTTGATGACGTCACCGATGACGTCACAGATGCTGTGGACATCCCTCAAATGGAGTCTACACCCCGAGAACTGCAAGATGACACTTCCCACGACACATTCGATCCAAGGGTGGTCCATCTCTACACCAAATACCTTCTTTCACTGCCCCAAAATGCCCACTTTGGCTACTACGCCTACTGATGACTTCACCAATGACATCACAGATGACGTGAACATCCCTCAAGTCGTGGTCTGCACCCCGAGAACTACAAGATGACACCCCACAGGACGCATTCGGACCAATAGTGGTCCATCTCTACATCAAATTAGGCGGGACCCATACAAGGTCCAGTTTTCGACACCAGATGACCACATTCCGACAAAATGGTCAGTTTTCGACCCCGGACGTGACGCCATCTTGAACCAGAAGGCGGACGCCGCCATCTTGGATATGTCCCATAATGCACCGGGTCAAAATACTCGCTTCTGATTGGCTGAGGGCAGCGCCCCACACAACCGGAAGTGAGCCCCACAAATGAGAGGCAATTTCCACTTTTCCTACGAGAGCTTCACACTGATACCCTACACGGTCCATTTGACCCGGGATGGTCAACCACTCAACAAACTTCGACGAATCCCCCAAATGCCTGCTTTCTATACGACAGCCAGACTGCGCATGCGCAAAATGATGAAAACGGACGATACATTAGTCCAGTCGGATCCCACTCACTCACTCACTCACTCACTCACTCACTCACTCACTCACTCACTCACTCACTCACTCACTCACCGTCGTCAGTGCGTCCATGCGTTAAGACGGGCGTTGGGGACGCCTCACGGGCGTTGTGCACGCCTCACTCACTCACTCACTCACTCACTCACTCACTCACTCACTCACACGCGCGCATACACTCACACTCACAGGTAACTCTACCAGGTAGTTGGATGTAAAAATAGGCCGTTATCTACTCCAAATGCACTCCATCGCACCTCCGAAACTCCCACTTTCGCTACTACTCTCACTGATGACGTCACCAGTGACGTCACAGGTGACGTGGACATCCCTTCAAACCGTGGTCTACACCCCGAGTGCTACAAAATAACACTTCCCTAGACACATTCGGACCAACAGTGGTCCATATCGGCCTCAAAATGTCTATTTCCATACTACGGCCCGCCGGCGCATGCGCAGAATGACGATATTCCTAACACCCATCCACCCAGGCGGATGCGCCCCCACGTATGCATCACATTGATACCTCATTCGACTCAATCAGGCCATTAGTGGCCCACCTAGACCCCAAAACGTTCCTTCCAATGCACTTTTACCATAATTCCCTGTCTGCGCATGCGCAGACAGTTGAACACGAACGACACACTTGTCCAGGCGGATGCTCCTTCACGAATGCTTCACAACGATACCCCATAAGACTCCATCGCTTCACTAGGGGCTCACCTCGACTCCAAAACGTCTATTTCCATACCCTTTTCCCACAATTCCCTGTCTGCGCATGCGCAGAATGTCGAACACGGACGACACACTAGTCCAGGCGGATGCTGCCTCATGACTGCTTTACATTGATACCTCACTCAACTCCATTGGACCATTAGTGGTCCACCTAGACCCCAAAACGCCCATTTCCATACATTTTGTCTACTGCGCATGCGCAGAATGACGTCAGTTCCACGTCATACTAGTCCAGGCGGATGCCCCCTCACGTATCCTTTACAACGATACCTCACTCGACCCCATCGGACGATTAGGGGCCCATCTCGACCGCAAAATGTCTATTTTCACGCCCTTTTCCCACAATTCCCTGTCTGCGCATGCGCAGTATGTTGACAACGGCCGAGTCACTAGTCCAGGAGGATGCCCCTCACATAGGCTTCACATTGATACCTCATACGACTCCATAGGACCAGTAGTGGCCCACCCGGACCCCAAAACGTCTATTTCCATATCCTTTTCCCACAATTCCCTGTCTGCTCATGCGCAGAATGTTGACAACAGCCGAGACACTAGCCCAGGCGGATGGCCCCTCACATACGCTTCACATTGATACCTCATACAACTCCATCGGCCCATTAGGGGCTCCCCTAAATCCCAAAACGTCTATTTCCATACCCTTTTCCCACAATTCCCTGTCTGCGCATGCTCAGAATGGTGACAACGCCCGAGCCGCTAGTCCAGTCAGATGCCCCCTCACATAGGCTTCATATTGATACCTCATACGACTCCATCGGACCATGAGTGGCCCACCTAGACCCCAAAACGTCTATTTCCATACCCTTTGTCCACCGCGCATGCGCAGAATGACGATATTTCAACCCCACACCCAGCCCATCAGATGCCCCTTCACGAATGCTTCACTTTGATACCTCACTCGACCCAATCGGACCATGCAGCGTATTTGAATTCTGGGGACTACTTTTTCTCCGCGGAAGCTTTTTCCCCGCGACCGCATCACCGCCAGACATGACCGCATCACCGCGGAGGAATACAAAGGTCACGTGACCTTGTATCCGAGTTCAAGAGAATAAGCCGCTGCCACATTTGTCACGTTTTTTACCAAAATCAAGATGGCGGCCAAACTCTGGCAGAGGTCCCTTTCCAATCTCCAGCGCCAACGCCTCAAGTTTAAGTGCAAAGAGGTCAATGAGACCTTTTTGGTGTTTATACTACTACTATGCTCCAAAAGGATAAAATCCGTATCGCTGATCACTATTCTTAATCCATATGCTTTTCGTTGTAAAGTCGTTATCTAGAGTATGATGTATCTCAGTCACGCTTCGATTGTGATGGTTCATATGAACACCATGAGCATCTTAAAATACATGGGTTCATACGCCCCAGTCTCGGGTTAAGCGGAATTAGACACAAGTTACGAAACATAACGCCATAATCTTGCACGCTACGCTCATATTTTGCTATCAGAATGCGATTTGTATCGCCAAATTCGAGAAACTTTTAGTGAAGGCGCTTGGTGGTATAGCCCTGTTTTATAAGATTCTGCAATAATGTTTTTTGGGGGTTCATTAAGCTTTGATCATGTTACTAGCACGATTCTTTTCTACTTGTTAGGGAGCCGAACAAAGTTCGCGTCATGTATGTGAATGAATTTTTTTCTTGTGCCCCTCATGCTTATTGGAAAGTAAAATCTGCATTCAATACAGATTTTTGTTATTCCACTTCATTCTTTCATTTTTCTTCTGTCTTCTTTTTGTTTAGTTTTGTACAGAGCCGTATCCGTAGTTTTGTGTCGTGCGCGTTTTTTTTAAATATTGGGGGGAGGGGTCATCAGTAGTATACAAGAGACCGATCCGCTCTCATTTCACCCGGATGTAATGACGTCACTTCCGGTTTTTGTGGAGGGTACGTGGAGGAGAGACAGGGGGCGCCACCAGTCCCGTATGACGTCACTCCCGGTCTGGGTGAATCGGGCGTGTGTATTCCTCCGCGGTAATGCGGTCTGGCGGTGATGCGGTCGCGGGAAAAAGCTTCCGCGGAGAAAAAGTAGTCCCCAGACTTGAAATACGCTGCATGGTCCGATGGGATCGTATGAGGTATCAATGTGAAGCATTCGTGAAGGGGCATCTGATGGGCTAGGTGTGGGGTTGAAATATCGTCATTCTGCGCATGCGCGGTGGACAAAGGGTATGGAAATAGCCGAGATCTAGGGGAGCCCCTAGTGGGTCGATGGAGTCGAGTGAGGTATCCATGTGAAGCATTCATGAAGGTGCATCTGATGGACTGAGTGTGGGGTTGAAATATCGTCATTCTGCGCATGCGCAATAGACCAAGGGTATGGAAATAGACGTTTAGTATGTTCACAGCAAAACAAATTGAAATATCAAACACCATGTTTTATTATTTAACGCACCGTCACATTAGGTACAAGTGTTTACTGAGCTCAAGTCAACGATCAGCATGTAGACATAGAGAGTATGTACGGCATGTTATGGTATTCATCAGTGCACGAGTGACCGATGGCGGTGGTCGGTCAGCTTGGTAAGGAAAAACGTAACATTGGTCATCCTCTTCACTATCCACTTGGTGTTGGTACGTTGTTGTTGGGCCCATTTCAAGGCATCCACGGTGTCCAGTTTCTCTAGCATCGTCTCTAGTGACACCCGGTTAATGATGGTAAACGGTTGGTCAAATACCCGGATGTTACTGGTCTGTCTCCTTATGCTGCAGCACATAACCAAACACCAGATTTAATTTGAAGGCCGTAGTTTGATCTTGGCTTCCACGTAGCTGCGTAGACGGGTGAGGTTGGTCAGTGGGAAATTGTAGATATCTTGAATAGGGCGATAACGGTGGAAACAGTGCCGTGTCATGGACCAATGGCGCCGATCGATGTCACTCACTGGATGGTTGTCCTGTAAGAGATCGCTAGGAACATTTATGGGCTCGTCCAGAAAATGTTCGATGTTGTCAGGCGTATGACTCGAAACCGTAACGGTGGGGTCCGGCTGGATATCCAGGCTCTTCTGAACTGTGGGTATAGGCGGGCTCTCCGTCATCGCATCACCAGTGGCGTTCGTCTCCCCGGGCTTATCTTCACTGGGTCTGACCTTCCGCGGCTCCTCTTCAGTAGGAAGTTGTCGCTCATGCCATGGTACCGGGGCATGAATCAAACGCTGATGGCGTCTTAACTGACTGCGTCGTTTGAAGAGTTGACCACAATCCTTACAGTGTTCCGTCGCGCCCTCGTGAAATGAGCGTTCGTGGCGCAGTAAAGCATCTTCCCGATTAAATGACCGTGCGCAGGTTATACAAGTATACAGTCCTTCGTTGTGGGCGGCCGTGTCGTGGCGACGTAAATTGTCTAGACGAGTAAACTGCTTCTGGCAAGTTGTGCAAGTGAACATCTTGGTGGTTGACAGAGTGTCTGATGAAACGGCCAGGCCGCTTTCCTTTTATAACACGCTAGCTGGTGATCTATTTTTAGCACACTCAGTTCAACTACCCCAAGTCGAGATATACAGAGCTTGAACCCCAAAAGGGGATTGTAAAATAACCTGGGAAGGCTGGGCAGTTCCATTTGGACCAATGAGCGGTCGAGAAAATGAGCCAATGAGCGATCGATAAAAGAACCAATGGACGGATACTAGGTACACGTCTGTGCCTACATCCGGGTACTAGAATGCTTTCGCCTACGTCCGCGCCTACATCCGGGTACTTCTATGTAGGTGTATAAAAGTGGGAATATTTAGGGCATTGCTGCATTCATTGGCCTATTTATCCTCATTTTGTGCTTAAGCTTTGACTAGTGAAATCTCATGTTAAATTAAATCCTATACAAAATAACATTACACTACCGAACAATCACGGACTTTCACGAAGGGTCGTCACAGGGCGTAGTAGAAAAAAGCGCATTTCTAACCTTATTGACCGTATGGCGCAAGCGAGTATAACAAGTGCCACGCACGGTGTATAAAACCCTACCCAACAGGTACACTATAAAGCCACCTCTCTAACCGTTCGCTTTTCATTCTCCACCATGGCAGCGAGCGGAACAGAGCTTGCGTTATTCCAACTGACGTCCGACGTCTACCTCATCGTCAATGACGATCACCTGGGGCCGGTCCAAGACGCACCGCAGAAGGTGAAGATTTTGTTATCGCTATCAGGCTGGACTCTATTGACACGATTGTTACAGGCAAAAGACCCCGAAAGGGATTTCATGCACGTGGAAGTCGGCGTGCACATACGCACTGCTGGAGAGGATTCCCTTTTTCTCCGGTTGGAACAGAGTGGAGGTACCTATATCACACTCTGTCCACCCTTATGGATGGCACTGAAAGATGTACTCCCCGAGGTGGATGACTTACTACACCCCGAGGTGAAAGAAGGGACTGTGGCTACCCGGAGGCTTTCACCTGGCTGCACCCTATTGATGTACCCCAAACGAGTGGACCTCATCGATAGCGGACTTAGGTGTTGGTGTACGACTGAACCCAAAGCGCACGTCTCTTTGTCACCGGAAGGATGGACTACCTTGACACGGGTGTTGTTGGGTGACCTGCACGGTGATAGCATTCACCTGTGTGACGACGTCTACATTTTCTGCGGTCCCTTTTTCGCTCGACTCCTCTGTCTGAACGACGGTGGTTTTACCCTGGACCCCGATCTATGGACGGTTTTGGAACAAGTAGTCCCCATTGTCGATAAGGTACTATCTCTATAGGAGCCACATAACCCATCAGAATAGTACGTATCACGGACTACACCCGACGTCTAGGCGCGCATGTGTGACATGGTCTATAAAACACGTTCCTCTGGATCCCACACCTTCATTTCTACGGTGGCAGAGCCATGACGGAGATCCACCCCTATGCGACTCGCATTTTACAGCATGCCACCGTGGTTAATTCACTCACGGGTTACCGAGCAGTGGTTCGGTCCATGTTTTCAGATGGCGACGACAACGAGGGGCGACGCCAGATCCTGAACGAGTTCACAGAAGCGGTCCTCGACAGAGTGCACTCGATGGAGAGGTGTGCCCTCACTCACCACTACTGAACTATGACAGCCATCCTTGATGCTCGGGCTATGGACCACGAGCGCTCACGCTGGAATCAGCGACGGCTGGTTGGCCTCACAATAGTCTGTGCCCTATTGACCCTGGCGCTGTGGCATTGACAGTGGCACCTCACCATAAATACGAGGGTCAGACAGAGTGTGTGTCATTCACCGTTCGTCATTGGGTCAAGCATGCCACCTGTTCTACGAGCCATCCTTCCCCTTACACCCCGGGTGGGGTTGCACGTCTATGAAGATAAAGTCACCCTCGTGGAAGACCGTGGAGATGTTTGCTGGTCGCCCGCTGAGACCGTATCGAATACGGTTACGCTACACCGTGACGGCTGGACCACCGTGGGGTTGAAATATCGTCATTCTGCGCATGCGCAATAGACCAAGGGTATGGAAATAGACGTTTAGTATGTTCACAGCAAAACAAATTGAAATATCAAACACCATGTTTTATTATTTAACGCACCGTCACATTATGTACAAGTGTTTACTGAGCTGAAGTCAACGATCAGCATGTAGACATAGAGAGTATGTACGGCATGTTATGGTATTCATCAGTGCACGAGTCACTCAACCGATGGCGGTGGTCGGTCAGCTTGGTAAGGAAAAACGTAACATTGGTCATCCTCTTCACTATCCACTTGGTGTTGGTACGTTGTTGTTGGGCCCATTTCAAGGCATCCACGGTGTCCAGTTTCTCCAGCATCGTCTCTAGTGACACCCGGTTAATGATGGTAAACGGTTGGTCAAATACCCGGATGTTACTGGTCTGTCTCCTTATGCTGCAGCACATAACCAAACACCAGATTTAATTTGAAGGCCGTAGTTTGATCTTGGCTTCCACGTAGCTGCGTAGACGGGTGAGGTTGGTCAGTGGGAAATTGTAGATATCTTGAATAGGGCGATAACGGTGGAAACAGTGCCGTGTCATGGACCAATGGCGCCGATCGATGTCACTCACTGGATGGTTGTCCAGAAAGAGATCGCTAGGAACATTTATGGGCTCGTCCAGAAAATGTTCGATGTTGTCAGTCGTATGACTCGAAACCGTAACGGTGGGGTCCGGCTGGATATCCAGGCTCTTCTGAACTGTGGGTATAGGCGGGCTCTCCGTCATCGCATCACCAGTGGCGTTCGTCTCCCCGGGCTTATCTTCACTGGGTCTGACCTTCCGCGGCTCCTCTTCAGTAGGAAGTTGTCGCTCATGCCATGGTACCGGAGCATGAATCAAACGCTGATGGCGTCTTAACTGACTGCCTCGTTTGAAGAGTTGACCACAATCCTTACAGTGTTCCGTCGCGCCCTCGTGGAATGAGCGTTCGTGGCGCAGTAAAGCATCTTCCCGATTAAATGACCGTGCGCAGGTTATACAAGTATACAGTCCTTCGTTGTGGGCGGCCGTGTCGTGGCGACGTAAATTGTCTAGACGAGTAAACTGCTTCTGGCAAGTTGTGCAAGTGAACATCTTGGTGGTTGACAGAGTGTCTGATGAAACGGCCAGGCCGCTTTCCTTTTATAGCACACTAGCTGGTGATCTATTTTTAGCACACTCAGTTCAACTACCCCAAGTCGAGATATACAGAGCTTGAACCCCAAAAGTGGATTGTAAAATAACCTGGGAAGGCTGGGCAGTTCCATTTGGACCAATCAGCGGTCGAGAAAATAAGCCAATGAGCGATCGATAAAAGAACCAATGGACGGATACTAGGTACACGTCTGTGCCTACATCCGGGTACTAGAATGCTTTCGCCTACGTCCGCGCCTACATCCGGGTACTTCTATGTAGGTGTATAAAAGTGGGAATATTTAGGGCATTGCTGCATTCATTGGCCTATTTATCCTCATTTTGTGCTTAAGCTTTGACTAGTGAAATCTCATGTTAAATTAAATCCTATACAAAATAACATTACACTACCGAACAATCACGGACTTTCACGAAGGGTCGTCACAGGGCGTAGTCGAAAAAAGCGCATTTCTAACCTTATTGACCTTATGGCGCAAGGGAGTATAACAAGTGCCACGCACGGTGTATAAAACCCTACCCAACAGGTACACTATAAAGCCACCTCTCTAACCGTTCACTTTTCATTCTCCACCATGGCAGCGAGCGGAACAGAGCTTGCGTTATTCCAACTGACGTCCGACGTCTACCTCATCGTCAATGACGATCACCTGGAGCTGGTCCAAGACGCACCGCAGAAGGTGAAGATTTTGTTATCGCTATCAGGCTGGACTCTATTGACACGATTGTTACAGGGAAAAGACCCGAAAGGGATTTCATGCACGTGGAAGTCGGCGTGCACATACGCACTGCTGGAGAGGATTCCCTTTTTCCCCGGTTGGAACAGAGTGGAGGTACCTATATCACACTCTGTCCACCCTTATGGATGGCACTGAAAGATGTACTCCCCGAGGTGGATGACTTACTACACCCCGAGGTGAAAGAAGGGACTGTGGCTACCCGGAGGCTTTCACCTGGCTGCACCCTATTGATGTACCCCAAACGAGTGGACCTCATCGATAGCGGACTTAGGTGTTGGTGTACGACTGAACCCAAAGCGCACGTCTCTTTGTCACCGGAAGGATGGACTACCTTGAAACGGGTGTTGTTGGGTGACCTGCACGGTGATAGCATTCACCTGTGTGACGACGTCTACATTTTCTGCGGTCCCTTTCTCGCTCGACTCCTCTGTCTGAACGACGGTGGTTTTACCCTGGACCCCGATCTATGGACGGCTTTGGAACAAGTATTCCCCATTGTCGATAAGGTACTATCTCTATAGGAGCCACATAATCCATCAGAATAGTACGTATCACGGACTACACCCGACGTCTAGGCGCGCATGTGTGACATGGTCTATAAAACACGTTCCTCTGGATCCCACACCTTCATTTCTACGGTTGCAGAGCCATGACGGAGATCCAGCCCTATGCGACTCGCATTTTACAGCATGCCACCGTGGTTAATTCACTCACGGGTTACCGAGCAGTGGTTCGGTCCATGTTTTCAGATGGCGACGACAACGAGGGGCGACGCCAGATCCTGAACGAGTTCACAGAAGCGGGCCTCGACAGAGTGCACTCGATGGAGAGGTGTGCCATCACTCACCACTACTGGACTATGACAGCCATCCTTGATGCTCGGGCTATGGACCACGAGCGCTCACGCTGGAATCAGCGACGGCTGGTTGGCCTCACAATAGTCTGTGCCCTATTGACCCTGGCGCTGTGGCATTGACAGTGGCACCTCACCATAAATACGAGGGTCAGACAGAGTGTGTGTCATTCACCGTTCGTCATTGGGTCAAGCATGTCACCTGTTCTACGAGCCATCCTTCCCCTTACACCCCGGGTGGGGTTGCACGTCTATGAAGATAAAGTCACCCTCGTGGAAGACCGTGGAGATGTTTGCTGGTCGCGCGCTGAGACCGTATCGAATACGGTTACGCTACACCGTGACGGCTGGACCAAATTTAAACGGATGTTGAGCGGCGAGCTTGACGGACACCTCATCCACATAGACAATGCCATCTACGTACACCGTGGGCCCTTCTTCCCACGCCTGGGCCGCTACCAAGACCCTACGCGAGGCTTCACCCTAGACCCCGATCTGTGGACAGCCTTCGAGAAAGTGGTGCCTATCGTGGACCAGTTGTTTACACCGGACGAGCGGTCATCAGACGAGTTGGAGTGGGCTCGTGCCCTGAGAGAAGCGGCGGCAGAACCCAATGAACAAATGTCTAGCCATGAACCAGACGATGATGCCATTGATTATCCGGCTAGACTCAGTCAGCCCAGTGATATGACCAGCCGATCCTTTGATCTCACGGGGTTCTCCCTATAAATACGAGACAGTCAAATCTGGTATCATTCACGTACTGACCATGACGGAGCATATAATACTGGCGTATCTCAGCTTGACCCCCGAGGTTTTCCTGCACGTTTATGCGGATAAGGTCGATATCATGGAGGAGGTGGGAGACATCTGTGATGCGGACCCTACACAACCGTGCACGGCCCACATTCGTCTGTCCCGGGAGGGCTGGACCAAATTCAAACGGGTGTTGTCTGGTGAACTGGAAGGCGACCTCATCCACTTGTGTCACGATGTGTACATCCGACGCGGCCCTTTCTTTGCTCAATTGGCTCGGCTAGATGGGGGCACAGTGCATTTTACCCTTCACCCTGATCTATGGTCTGCATTGGAAGATGCCGTGGTAGATGTGGATCAAGTGCTTATCAAGCGGTCATCAGACGAGTTGGACTGGTCATTTACCATGGACACTGTGGAAACCAACGAAGAAAATCAGAAACTCCGGCCCAAGATATACCCGTTATAAATAAACGATAGAGCCAGGGTCCATCATCATTTGTCACCATGAAGCGCTGGGAGAAGGTGTTGGATAACTTATACTACAGTCCCGATAGTCCGGCGGCCTATAGTGCATTGTCGGCTCTCTATCGAGCGGCCAAACCCCAGGGGATACAACGTGCCCAAGTCCGAGATTGGTTAAGAAAACAAGACACCTATACCTTACATCGATCTGTCCGTCGCCATTTTCTACGGAACCGGGTCATCGTGGGAGGAATAGATGCCCAGTGGCAAGCGGATTTGGTCGATATGAGCGCCTTTGCCAAACACAACGATGGGAATCGGTATATCTTGACGTGCATCGATATCCTATCCAAGTATGCGTGGGTGGTACCCATCCGGACGAAAACGGGGACGAATCTCATAGCGGCGTTCAAAGACATCTTCAAGACCGGGCGCAAACCTTTGTATTTGCAAACCGACGAAGGCACGGAATTCCTCAACAGACCGTTCCAACAGTTTCTGAAAGCCCAGAAGATGTTTTTCTTCCATACGTACAACGAGACCAAGGCTTCCGTGGTGGAAAGGTTCAACAGGACATTCAAAGGCCGCATGTATAAATATTTCACCTATAAGAATACAAGGCGGTACATCGATGTTCTCCCGAAACTTGTGAGTGGTTACAATCGAGCCTATCATCGGAGTATAGAGAGAGCCCCCATTACCGTGACCCAACGCAATGAAGCCCAAGTCCGGCGTGTCTTGTACCCCAGGCCATCGCAGCGAACGACGAAGGCGGTGTATAAGGTCGGGGACCCTGTACGGATCAGTAAAGTCAAAGGTCAATTTGAGAAAAGTTACTTGCCCAACTGGAGCGATGAGCACTTCCTGATTAAACGGTGCCTACCCCAACAGCAGCGAGTCTATGAACTGGAAGATCTTCAAGGGGAACCGTTGCTAGGGACGTTTTACGAGATGGAATTACAGCCTGTCGTAAAAACACAGCAAGACTACTACACGGTGGAACAGATTTTGAAAACGGAACGTCGACATGGCAAACTGTTTCATTTCGTCAAATGGCAAGGCTGGCCCAGTTCCTTCAATTCCTGGGTCGCTGCCAACCAGGTGAAACGACTATAAAGCCAGACACCACTACCGTCATCCTTCATTCCACGTTCGACCACGGTGCTATGGACAAACAGCAGCTGCCTCTGAACACAGCGTCTCCCAAAACGCGCAAAGCGCAAGTGGGCTTTGTGGTGATAGTGCTAACCCTGCTGAGTGTGTTGTACGGAGGTGTGTTTTACGACGTAGCCTATGTCAGCACGCTACTTAACCAACTGAGAACACCAGCCATCAGTGAAACCAGTCTACAGATAGCACCAGTCAACCCCGTATCGAGCCCAGTCACCACCACACCCAGTGTACAAGCCACGTCGAGCTCCACACACAATTTCCACATCTACACCAAGTACACCAAGTACGTCTGAAGACCCACCGGATTTCATCCCTCACAGTGAACAGACAACGACGACCGACGTTGTACCCACCACCATCATCACTCGCAGTGAACATACAACGACGACCGACGTTGTACCCACCACTCCAGTTCACTCGTACCAAATTTACAAGAGCGGGTTACCACGACAGCGGATACACCTCGAACCATGGACCCTCGGTGGCAGCATCCCTTCACTTGCGTCATCGCAGGACCGACGGGTTCCGGCAAAACGCACTTCGTCCGGAAGCTCCTTCAACACGCCGACAGCATGATCACTCCACCCATTGCCCGAGTCGTGTGGTGTTACGGAGAATGGCAGGAAGCGTATGCAGCAATGCCCCACATCACGTTCGTGGAAGGCCTACCCAACCTGGCCGATTTGGAACCCGACACCTTGGTGGTTCTGGATGATCTCATGGCGGAGACGGATGCGCGGGTCACCCAACTCTTTACCAAAGGCAGCCACCATCGGCGGCTCAGCATCATCTACATTGTGCAGAATCTGTTCAGTAAAAACAAAGAACATCGGAACATCAGTTTAAATACCCACTACCTGGTGGTCTTCAAAAACCCGAGAGATACCACTCAACTGCTGCACCTGGCGAGACAGATGTATCCGGGCCGCACACCGTTTGCGTTGGAAGCCTTCAAAGATGCGAGAACCCCTCAGCACGGGTATATGCTCTTCGACCTCAAGCAAGCCACCCCCGACCACCTTCGACTGCGGACCGGCATCTTTCCCGGAGAGGCCCACCACGTGTACATGCAAAAATAATGTAAACACACCCACAGTGGCTCCGCCAGCTGGAGTGTGTGTTTGATGATGGGGAAAATAAAAAGAATGAATACCACAGCATGGTTGACTTTGTCGCTGTTCTCTGAGGTGGATAAAAAGGGCAGAGTTGTGGGTTCTGGCATTAGTTGTACATGATGTCTGCGCGAGTACGGAAGCACGCCCCGACGCTCCGTGTATTGAAGACGACCCCACCCGAGTTGGTCCGAACCATTGTACGCGGTGCGGACCCTGACCTTGTACGCTGTCTGTGCGAGATCGGGTACAACCTGTTAAAAGGCAACGTACCACTGACTCCGGCTCAGAAGACCAAGTTGGCCAAGCATAAGACAGGTCTCCTAATCGTAGTCCAGAAGCGGGTCCCTCAAACACAAAAGATAAAGGTGTTACAGAAAGGCGGCTTTCTCGGGGCCATCTTAGCACCGTTGGCCGCTTCCGTGTTGGGTCCAGTATTGGGTGGACTCTTCGGCCGACAATGAACCACACGAAAAAAATGGTCCTCGTCGAACCACGATTCCTTCAAAACCTCCAATCGGCCTACCCTGTCCCACCTACGGCGAAGACCATAAACACCCTCGATGGAGAGATACAACAGATCTTACAGAGACCGGGATTAAGCGACAGTGAGAAAGTACAACGGTACAATGAGACGCTTCAACGGTACATGACGTTCATGGACCAATACAAAACCCTCTCTACCCCACCACCACCACCACCACCACCACGTGACACACCGCCGACCTCAGCACCGCTCCAACAGCCGCCATTACCAGGGTACCACCCACAGCCCCACAGTGGGTGGAAGACGAAGTCCTGAAGAGTGTACCTGCATCGTTCAAGAAACAAGCTGGCCTGGTATTACAACGGATGAAACAGAATCCTAACATGACTTCGAATGATAAAGGCGAACTACTGGTACAGAATCAGGTGGTTCCCGGCACCCACATGACGGATTTAGTGAATGACCTGATGCGTAAACGCAGGTCGCACACGGATCCTCGAGGATGGGAGGTCTTCGCTCAAGGCTTGAAAGACATGCATGTACCACAGGAATTGGTGGGAACCCCCACCGCTGGGCCTTTATGCAGCGAACCCAGCAATCGCCGAGTGGCCCACTACCTTCTTGGGAATCCGAATGGGAACCGGAGTCACCCCCAAAACTCCACCACCACAACGGGCACCTTCTTTTCAGACCTTTAAAAAACCATCCTTGATCAAGACATCCCACATCTCCAGAGCCGTGACATGTAGCAAGTCAACGCGACGAACACGACGCTGGACACAACCGCCCAAGGCCTGGAACACCTATTAAAACCAACAGCAGCAGTAGGACAGCTCAGTCGCCATGTTTTACCTCACCCTACCCAGTAACAGTTCGCTGGATGTGTTTCCTGACAACACCGTGGCCAAGTACGTCACCCAGTTACCGCAACCGTTGCATTTACCTGGACGATGGGAATGTGGCCTCGTGGATATCCAACACCCTTACTCGTGGTACAACGTGCGAGCCAATGAAGTGTGGTACGAGGTGACCTACGAAGGCAATAACACCCGACTCACCCTCCCCGAAGGTCAATACGATACCCCCAAGGAGTTCATGGGTGGGATGACAAGACTGTTGCATTATAAGGCTCTTAGGGAGGTCACGAATGCATCAAAACCCATCAAATCCTTTCCCTTCAAGAATCACGTGGACTTCGATTACAACGCACACAACGACAAGGCACAGATCCTTCTCACCGCCAACGTGAGTGTCGTACTGAGTCCTATCCTACAGCAAATGATGGGTCTCGCTCACGCGACCTACACGGGTCCATCCGAGGACCATGGCCAGATCCCGATGGATATGAAGTCGGGTATGTACGGACTCTACGTCTACTCAGACGTAGTCGACAACCACATCGTGGGCGATATCAACACACCTCTGTTACGGGTGGTCCCCATTAAAAAGACGTATGGAGATCAAATCACCCACAGCTTCACCCACATGCTCTACCTGCCCGTACGACAAACCGACATCAACACGATCACGGTGGATATAAGAGATGACACGGGACGACCGGTGGTATTCGAACGAGGAAAAGTGGTGCTGGACACTTCATTTTCGACAAGCACGTGCTCCCCACTTGCATAATGAAAGCGCCTTACGAAAGTGCGATGCACGCATGCCATATGGACTATTATGCCCAACACGCCGGGGGTGGCTTTCCGGTCTTTAGCGGTGCACGCATGCAACGAGGACATGGCCGGGAATAACATACTGCAGCATCGTCAAAAACGTTCCTGCCCTTGGTGACGCGTGGGGTGAAAGCAATCGGCAAACAAGCGGTACGCAGTGGACTGCAAGTGGCCGGTGATGTCTTCAAAGTACGGCACCCAAAGAATCCTTGAAACGGCAATAAAGAAGCGGGAGGCGTCTTGGTGGCCAAAGCAATAACGCACTGGGAATAGAAAAGAGCTTTTTGCCCCACCGAGACCATCGCACCAGTCGACGACCGACCCAGCGACGACGCACATCGAAGACCCAGGATATCTTTTCTTAAACATGTCCTTGATCCACGCAGAGTCCTGCCCTCCACCAACAGTGAATTTGATTTGTGGACCGTGCCGCCCACACAGACCAGTGCCGAACAAGGATTATGGGTGGAGCATCTCCCGCTCTCCAGCATCAACGAAACAGGCCCATCGAGTTCACCATCAGTAATGCGGATACGGCCTATGTGGATTTAGCCCATACATACTTGTATGTGAAAGCCAAGGTCGTCAATGGGGATGGCTCCAGAATCATCCAAGCTGCAACGGTGGGCCCAACGAATCTCTGGCTGCACTCGATGTTCCAACAGGTGGATATTTTTCTCAGCGACAAACTCATCAGTGACTCGACTAACACGTACCCCTATCGAGCCTACATCGAGACGCTGTTGTCGTATGAACGAGAGGCTAAAAAATCTCAGCTGACAGCCGCTTTATTCTACCAGGACACAGCCGAGCACATGAGCACGGTGGACACCGGGATATAAACGGAAGGCTTTCACTGCGAACGGTGCCTCGGTGGATCTCATGGGTCGACTACACGCAGACATGTTCATGCAAGACCGGTACTCTCTTGAACAAGATCCCCATCAAAATCCGGACTGATACGGGCGCCTGACCTTCGCCTCGATGGCCACTAACGTAGATGGGCATGCAGCTGACTATAAGATTGTTATCCAAGACGCAGTCCTGTATGTCCGAAAAGTGAAACCGAATCCAGCCGTGTTCAATTGGGGCACATGAAAGCCTTGGAAACAAAACCAGCCCAGTACCCTATCCGACGTGTCCAAACCAAAGTGTTCTCTGTGCCTGCTGGAAATATGGGCGCCAACAAAGAAAACCTGTTCCTGGGGGAACTACCCAAGCGATTGATCCTGGCCTGTGTGGAAAATACCAGTTTCAGCGGAGCCTACCCAGAGAATCCGTTTGACTTTGAACATTTCGGCATCAATTTTGTGGCCCTGCATGTGGATGGACAACAGGTGCCAGCCACGGCCTTAACGCCGAACTTTGGGCGGAGGAATTTCATTCGAGCCTATCAGAGCCTGTTTACAGCCACCGGTCAAATCACCCAGGACGAAGGGAATATGATCAGTCGGGAGGACTACGCGAACGGATACACGTTGTTCTGTTTCGATCTGACCCCCACCTTAGAGAACGACTATCAGCTGGCCCTGGCCAAGCAAGGCAACTTACGGTTGGAAATCCACTTTGCACGAGCCCTGGCGACCACCGTCAATGTGATCTGCTACGCCGAGTTTGACAACATCATTCAAGTGGACAAGGCGCGCAACGTCCTGTGTGACTTCTCCACCTAAAATGGATACAGACCAGATAACCACCGTGCTGGAGAATGACCCGGAGACACGTAGGGTCTTTCAAGGGGTGTTCGCCCGAGATGTGTTTCCATTAGACCGTATGTATCCTGCTGCTTACGTTCTCAACACGGACCCGATGGATCGGCCCGGTGAACACTGGGCGGCCGTGTACTTGACAGAACAGCAGGGCGAATACTTTGACCCGTACGGCCTGCCACCCCTCCATCCCGATTTAACAGACTTCATGGATCAAGGCACAGAGACGTGGTGTTGGAACAGTCAAACGTTGCAAAGCCTGACCAGTGGCGTGTGTGGACAATATTGCTTGTTTTACCTGTACCATCGATGCCGGGGAAGACCCTTATCTACTATCGTACAGATGTTTGACGAGTACCCCCAGGCCGAGGACCGCGATGTACTCGTCTATGACTGGGCCGCCCATCATTTCAATGTACAAGCTCCCTTCTGGGCTTGAATTATTTCAATGTACATACGCCCGCTGTTCTGGGCTTCAGTTAATGACAAGCCCCTTGTTCTGGGCTTCAGTTAATGACAAGCCCCTTGTTCTGGGCTTCAGTTAATGACAAGCCCCTTGTTCTGGGCTTCAGTTAATGACAAGCCCCTTGTTCTGGGCTTCAGTTAATGACAAGCCCCTTGTTCTGGGCTTGAGTTTTCACGTGGTTGTTCTCACGTTGTTGTTGTTCAATGAATAAAAAAATGAGATCTCACCAAAAAACCCTGTCTTGTGTGTTTTATTCCTAATGCATCAATGCCCAATGTGGAGATTCAGTCAAACTGAAATCAGTGGTGTAGGATGGGGCCAAAATGTAACGCATCAAGTTTAGAATGCAAGAGCACTATAGTAAAAATAGAGAGCCAATGAAATCAGCCCACAGACCAAGTACGTGTTTTTGGTCTAGGTTTGGAGCGGGAATTTCATTGAGGTACGTGCATACGGTGAGTGAAAAGACTCGTCCAACACGTATAGATTATGTTGATGACTATAAGTTCTAGGTAACCCATCAAGGTTAGAATGCAAGAGCACTATAGTAAAAATAGAGAGCCAATGAAATCAGCCTACAGACCAAGTACGTGTCTTTGATCTAGGTTTGGAGCGGGCATTTCATTGAGGTACGTGTATACGGTGAGTGAAAAGACTCGTCCAACACGTATAGATTATGACTATAAGTTCTAGGTAACCCATCAAGGTTAGAATGCAAGAGCACTATAGTAAAAATAGAGAGCCACTGAAATCAGCCTACAGACCAAGTACGTGTCTTTGGTCTAGGTTTGGAGCGGGCATTTCATTGAGGTACGTGTATACGGTGAGTGAAGAGACTCGTCCAACACGTATAGATTATGACTATAAGTTCTATGAGCATAATGCGTGAAAGTGGCTTTGAACACCGTATTAGCCAATCAGTGGCCTAGAATGGAGCCAAAGGTAACCCATCCATGTCCAGAAAAACATTACCCGGGTGTACAAGAACCCAGATGTAGGCGCGGACGTCAGCGAAAGCACACCGTGAATACCCCAATTCGATTGGCTGATTGTTCGACCGCTGATTGGTTCTTTTCCTCGACCGCTGATTGGCTCTTTTTCTCGACCGCTGATTGGTCCAAATGGAACTGCCCATCTTTCCCAGGTTCATCTAGAATCCCCCTTTTTTTTTTTGTGCTCAAGCTCTGACTATAGCGATGCCGCAACATTGTCTCATTGGACATTGGACCGTCTGACCTGGAGGTCACCCTTTGACCTTTTGACCCGCGTCCGCGCGCGCGCGCACTGCCGGGGATGATGCGAGATGACGCGCGCACGCGCTGCGGGGCGCTGGGGCGGGAAAACACCCCGGCGGTTGAACATTGGAACTCTTGTGGGTTTGGAGGATGAACATACGGACGTCTAAGGGAAAAAATTGGAACTCTTCTATGTTTGAAGGTAGTGTTTAGTGAAAACCCGGAAGTGACGTCACAACCCACGTCACCTGCGTATATACTCCTGTAAAATAGAGCCGATTTTATTTCTTTGGAAGGTGCAAGGTCAATAGGACTTGCGCTTTTTATACTACTAAACTGTGAAGTAGATTACATCTTACATAGGCCTTAAGGCCGTGATATGCATATGAAGTATTCTGGGGCATGGTCAGTACTTTCCAATTTTCCCTTCTCCGTCTACTACTCGCCGATTTTTTTATTTTTTTTTATTATTTATTTATTTATTTATTTATTTATTTCCTCGAGAGCTTTAAAATAAGACCTCACTCTACCCCATCGGGCCACTAGTGCTCCACCTAGACTCCAACATGTCCACCCGTATGGATTTATACATACTAATATCCCAGTATATGAGTGTATATGGGTCTATATGGATCTATATACAAGCCTACGCGGTACTTTCAAATTTTTTTCCATCGTATTCTACATGATCAACCTCATAGCTCATAGTAAAAGCCATAAAAAAAACCCGACCACCCCTATACCCATACAGGCCAAATATAGCGGATATGATCTTCGCCTGGGAATTGGTCTAGTCCGAGTTGTCTCCCTTGTACCAAAGCGTATAGATGGCGCTGTGGTTTGAACGACGTTATTATCCGGGCAAATTTTGGTCTTGAGCAGCCATTTTGTGTTTTCTGAGCTGGGGAACATTCTCTGTCGCAGTTTATAACGGAACTTTGTTCCTTTCGGTGTCCGCTGAGATGAATAATGTGACGAAACTCTGCACGATTCATCGCCTGCATGTACCCGTCACACGTAGACTGTAATCGAGGGAGTGTGCTGTGTTGTGTTCGAGCGGACGCATCAATTTGTGTGATATCAGACAGGAAACGTGAAAATTGATATTCTTTCACAGATTTCGAAGTGTATACAGTTCTGGTGAGCTGAACGCAGCCTTTATGATCAGCGATTGAACGATGATGTAGGCCACCGAACAGGTTTTGTGGAATCAACATTCTATAACACTCCTCCCTTGACTGGAGGGATTTTATCGGACATCTGCACTACGGAACGCTATTTGTTGCATACATTCGCTTATCGTGGCAGTCCGTATAATTTGTCAATTTTTGTGTTTGGTTTCGTGAGAGAGGACGACATTGGTTTTCATTAGTGCAAAACTCCCGCTCCCCGACCCGCACCACAACAGTGAAAGCTGGTGGATGAAATTCTACTCCACGGGAACGGTTGGTGATACCCATATTTTTTAGCATACGAATGCATCGTGATGAAGGCTTCATGATGTGTTATACCCACCTAGGAAAAAAACAGCCCCAGATCATCTGGACTAAACTCTTTTATCAGGTAAGCTAGACTTTAGTACTATACTTGCGTTGAAACCCATGCAGACAACCTATTCAAATTTCAATGCATTGGCAACATAGCGTCGCACGAAATATACGCGCCCCTGTTGACCAGGATTTTTTTATACTCCCACAACAACAGACAATTTGAAGACAATTTTCTAGCGGGTGTTTTCTTGAACATAATTGCTGTAATATACTCTTCTTTTTGTGGACACTAAATATAGGGGAGAAAATGGCAACATTGTGACCAAACCATAACAGTTGACAGCTGTAAAAATAGATACCGTGGCATAAATTAGAGAGAGCATTTCAGTACACCTCAAAAAAATGAAACCTGGACGGGTATCCTTCATCTCGAGGGGACGCAAGTTCGATTCTTGCTTTCATTATGTGAGAATGTGTTGGACATGTGATCTTTAAATTTTATTATCATCAATACACCTAAACGGTATAGTTCAACCCCACCCCAGCCCAACCGATGGCCCTTCATGAATGCTTCACATTGATACCTCACTCGACCCCACTGGACCAGTAGTCAA
>JAVTVY010043152.1:0-20350 GCA_036873755.1 Hanleya hanleyi | reverse complement strand
CGCATTTATCGTACAAACTCAGAAAAACTGTCCCTCCCCAGCAATCCATTCAGACAGGGATCCGTTCGGATGGCAGATACGTGCCCTGGTGCCAGGATGATATACTTGTATTGCTATCATATTTGTAGCTAGTGCCTAATTTCGGGGCTGGGGGGGGACGTACGAACGTGCTCACACAATCAGCACAATCAATGCGCGACTGAAATGCGTTATACTAAATAAGTGTCGTGTGGAGAAGTTCGAATATGGACAGGGAACTTTTCGAACATTTCGAATAATTGGATGCTGAATGTTCAGAGAAAATGTTCTCGGTCGAAGTTGCAAAACTGAGGCGCTTGTATGTCGTTGGAGGTGTGATCTATGCGATACAGTCCGTAATCGAATGAAAAAGAAGAGTAACTTTATACCCCAGTACATCGGTCTCACGTCTATTATATTCACATTTTTGGAATCATAGTGAAGGAAGGTTGATAATAATTTGTACCGGTATATTTATATTGATAACGTACATAGTTAAAAATTATAAACTCCAGGAGGTATGGGGATTTCGTCGGACGAGGTGGTGGCTCAGATACGTCAGACGAATTGCCATATAACACAAGTTCAAAATGGAGCACTCTTTTTCGCTAATTTGCTGTAAATTCTATTATAACCGCGCCTAGCCGCACATTTCTGATGTTTTTCTCCTTTGAAATTACAGAAACAAACTATAATTTCGATTGTCGTAGTTTATAATAAATGAATAAGTATGCTATCAGAGTGTGGGAATTCCACCTCTCCACGAAACACTTCCGCTAAGCGCTTTTATAGTTCTCTTCGATTATCTTCATATGTAGACGAGTGAAGATTACGTGACACACGACACGTAACACTGGTAGCAGAAAGTGTGGTCCATTTTGGTTTAACGAATTGTTGTTGATAAGAAAAAATAACTGCTAGCATATCTGTGTGTTGAGTCAGACTAACCGAAAGTACTTCAAATCAGTACAAGAAAGTTTTTCTGAATTTTCTTTATCTCACATATGTGGGCATTTTGAGACCCGTCTAGGCATGGGGCGGGAGAACTTCGATTCTCCTTAAATATTGTCCTCATGCCTTTAGCTAGGGAGATGAAACTTACCATACTGTAGCATTGGTTCAAGCTCTATCAGAAAATGTAAAAGAAATCCAAGTGTTTTCTTCGCCAAAAAAATGGATGATAAATTAGTAAATAATAGTTTGATGTGAAATAAAATACTTTTGGCCACTTTCCCTTGCAGAAAAGTAGGAATTTTGAAGAAAATGACAAAAACATCACTTTTCTGGTATCCGAAATGTTCGCCATTTTGAATATTCCGATGATCTACTGCTCCAGCGGGTATTCACAGTAGCACTGGTTCAAGATCTATCAGGAAATGTAAAATAAATCCAAGTGTTTTCTTCGCCAAAAAAATGGTTGATAAATTAGTAAATAATAGTTTGATGTGAAATAAAATACTTTTGGCCACTTTCCCTTGCAGAAAAGTACGAATTGTGAAGAAAATGACGAAAACATCACCTTTCTGGTACCCCACATGGTCGCCATTTTGAATTTTCCCATGATCTTGTGCTCTAGGGGGTATTCATTCAGGCATAGAATGACCCCCCACCAGGCTGGGTCGAGTTAAACCTCTTAACAAATCGTATTTTCTCTCTTTGTAACACCACGGTTCCCAACAACTGATGAGTTAGTGTGGATATACATAAAACGGAAGAGTTTGAAGAACCTGTTTTAAAGAAGAAACAACAACTTTCATACTATGTCAGAATAAATTTATTGACTTCACCATTTTTGGGAGGAGCCAAGAAATTCTACAAAACTTTTCGTTTTCGCGTAGCTACACACATACGTTTGGTTGTTCGAATTTGCGGTACTATAGAAGGCGAAAATGGGAATTTCACATTTGAGAATATTGAGAAAAAAAATAAAATTAGTTAAGCAAATAGGCCCCTACCTAAGAAGGCTACTTTTAGCGCGTTGATCCAAACACGAAATAACTTTGCGATTCTTGCTTTAGAAATTGTAAAAATTTCCTCTAACCTTTCCAGCAGTTCCTTATATGGACATACACACATTTACGTTTCTCATAAATAACAACCAGGCATCCGATACTATATTAAACAGTTTGTTTATTCTCTTGTTTCTCGTTGTATTCATTCAGTACAACAGTGGAAAAGGCTATATTATCCCGCCCCTTTAAGGGGATAGAATTTTTAGTTTCGCTTTCAATTTTCACTTCAAGTTCCATGCTTTCTCTTGACCAAGGCTGTTCGTCACCGGAAGCAAAGATAGTGTATATTATCCAGTCCAGTAGGAAAATTCCCGCAGCGATGGAAAACACAACCGCCCACGCACTCTTGGTTTGCTGTGAAAATGGAAATGTTTAATCATGTTATTAGAACAGTTTTGACACAGAACCATATATTTTAATAGCTCTGACTGGCATTCTGACCCTACCAAAGCCTCAATGTATGGACTTAATTTATCTCCTGACGCAGAAGAGTTTAAACTTCTTTGGAACTGCACCATAAACCAAAACATGTGTACTATATTTTCGTCATCCCATTTCGATACCCAGCTTTTTTTTAAACAAAATCATGTGAGCAAATTACACTGTACAAATCTAACAGGGGTGGTATTCAAACCCCGTCCCAGATTCAGTTGGTAGTCCGAATGTCCTGCTAGCAACAAACTACAGGCACTGGCGAACCCGCATCCTACCACACGAAAAAGCGGTATCCCCCTCCCCCGAACGTGGAACTAGTGTTTCTAATTGTCTCGAACCACCATCTAAACTAGACGTTCAACTCAACATCCATCACATTTCCTATTCTTCTTCCAACAACTCATCTCCTACGAGGATCCTGCTCGTATCGCCTATGTTGGAGTGGTCATGACTGGAAACACGAATCCCTCGAGCTGAAGCTAACTTCACGCTAGCCACATGCTATGACGTGCACGGGATGACCCGATACCCCTAAACATATTTGGATTTTTAAACACTTTCCTAAACGTGTAGGTTTTCATGTTAAGAACTCGAGTTCCGTGTTTGTCAGACACCCCTTTTGATTTTGTTCCATTATACCCGTTCTAGACATATTCACCAGACATGTTATACATTTTAGAAAAGACACGGATTCGGACCATCATATGTAAGTCTAGCGGCGGAGCTAGACCTAAGATAAGTTTAGAAAAATATATATAGATGAATATATCTGAATGTGTATGTGTCTGTTTTTCATGGAATATCAAAAGTCGTAGAGCTTTGCTTTGCTTTGCAATCACACGGACAGTGAAAGTGTTTCAAAGGTGAACAAATAGAAGAGAACTGTAAAAGACGAATACCCCTTTGCTTATAATCAATCCGGTTATATAGGGGGCGGCGATACCGGTGAGATTAGCACAGGTGTTTGCCACGGACTTCGTCACACCTGTGGAAATAAAGGAAGTACGATATAAAACGATAGAAGATTTCCTGATAAAAATTCCAGTGAGACGGAAAGAACGTTACACTCCTGTATAGAGGGAACCATTAACAATTTCCATAAGTGGATTTGGGGATTTTGGGGAGAATCCATACGTCAGATCAGATATTCAGTAGCTAACCGTCGTTCGCAATCATCCGTATTCAAATATGACCTTATTCACACGAAACTATTAGCCTCAAATTCAAAGAAGACATCCAACACAAATACATATGAATATTTTCACGGAAACATTGGAGTTACGAAACATGGGCCTGGTCTTATTCTGTCGACTTTTCGACTGCTTAAAAACACGTCCAAAGCGCGATATCTCGAATTGATCTATTCAGCTTCCATAAGGTTAAATAAAATTAATCTGACGACTTGGTAATGGGCAATTCCCACTATAGTTCAAGATAATCCCTGGACAATGCTGTCTAGCCTCGATAGAAGCGGGCGGTGCACCGACACCTGGCTGGTCTCGTGAGCTGTGGTTCGCCAATCCGAGAGCTTCTCTATTCCTTTCGGCATCATTGAAAACTGTTGACCGCTTCTCTCTTGCAGGAAACTACATGTAGCCTATGTATACTATGATTGTTTTTTGAATTTGGTGCTAATACTGTTATATGGATATGGAATAGGTTTTTGGATTATGGACGCGGATATTCTTTAATGGACGACGGCTAAATTATGAATGACGGACTAGACGCTTGTATATTTAATCCAGATTATATTTTCAATCTATGATAACTGGTATATTTTCGACCTGAAGTTGTCAAAAGTATCATTAATGTAAGCTTATTCGTCCTTTCTTGGAATAGTAGTAATATTTCATCCATATTATCATATTTACACAAATTACCAATGTCATGTTATAAACAGAGGGAAGAGATAATGAGAACAACCCGCGCACGCGGTGACACACGTGCTGTGTATCAGTGTCCCCGATGGAGCCAGGCATATAATACATGGCTACTATATTATTAGTTATCAGGTTGAAATGAAGGATAATGCATTCAAATGCTCTTTTGGTCTGTTTGCCTCAGGCTATCACAAATGAACCCGCCACATTTCAAAGTCTTATGGAGCATTGGATGGAAGACATGCACTTGCAGAAAGTATTTGTGTATACCGACGATCTGATCGCGTTTTCAGATTCCCTGGAAGAACTTGAACGCAGGCTCTTCCGCGTTCTTGACAGATTGCAAGAAATGTCAATTCGTCCACACGTCTGTTAAATACCTTGGTCACATTGTATCTAATGGAGGGGTGGAGACCGATCCAGGCAAGGTATCGGCCATTCGAGATTTGCCTGTACCACAAAGTATTGCCGAACTAAAACGCTTCCTTGGCACGGTTGGTTACTATGGGCGATTTTTCCAAGATCTTTTCCAAGATCGCTAGCCCCATAAATAACGATAGGTTATGTGCCACGGAGGGGAAGAGAGGTCAAACTCAGGAGTCACCTTTCAGTTGGACCGAAGAACATGAAAGGGCTCCCAGCATCTGAAGGTCCTTTCTCTGTAAAGTTTTGCACATTGATGCAAGTACCACCGGCCTAGGGGCTACACTGTACCAAGTGCAGGAAGGACACTGATAGCGTATGCATATAAGAGACTCAACAGGAGCGAGAGACGCTACGCTGCACATAGGTTGGAGTTTCTGTCTCTCAAGTGGCTCATCCTTAGAAGGTTGAGGACTACCTCTATTGTGCAGAGTTTCAGGTGCTCACAGAAAACAGTCCTCTGACTTATACTGTCAGTAAGGCTAAACTGGAAGCCTGTTCTTATCGTTGGTTAACAGCGTTAGCCACTTACAACTTCACGTTGGAGTGTAGGCAGGTGAATTCAAATGCAGATGCTGATGGCCTTTCCAGAACACATCACATCACTGATGGGTTTGATGCTCAATCAAGTGAAGAAGAGCATAATGGGCGTGATTTTGGAGCTAGGCTAATAAAAGAGATATACAAAGTCGCCAGAATCAAGAAGACAAAGGCTAGTTCTTCTCATTCTCAAGGAAATGGGATGTGCGAATATACTATCGTTTCAACCGCGCAATTCTGGGTATGTAAGTTATTTTGGCAGACCACAAAATGTCACAGTGGAGACTTTACGTCAAAACATTAGTGCATGCGTACAACTGCACTGAGCATGAAACAACTGATCTGTCTCCATTTTACTTGATGTTTGGAAGAGAAGCTGTTGAATCATCATGATGCTTTGCTGCATACGTACACCCCTGTAAGTCTCATCATTTTAGGATTGAGCGACTGTTTTATTGATCGCAAAATGTATATTTATCTCGAAATACACTAAACAGTTATTCAATGTATTTGAAAACGCCAGTTTCACACAGTTTGAAAGCAGCTTTTTGACAACTTACCATAGAACTGTATGTTGCGGAAATATATATCGGTGAGTAGCGACTGATATCAATTCGCCCAGTTAGACGGTCATCATGTTCGTTCACTGTGGCAACAGATGAACTCGGGTCAACTCCGGCACAGTCCGTGAGACCCTTACAGCGCTAAATGGAGAGGCGCAAAGCGGAACGAAATGAATGCCTGGTAGAGCTTTCTGATGAATGTGACACCGGGAATCGATCCACCGTGACATTCTTTCCGAACATGTTCCCAATATGTCAGTAACCTGAAAGACCGCCTCAAGCAGGCATATCAGATTGCTTCCGATAGATCTGCAAAAGCAAGCTGATGGTAACAAGAAAAGCATACCTGAGACACAACACATATCACGAATCGTTAGATTCTTGGAATTTGCTTTAGAATAGATTAACCAGAATAATATACTGTGAAGTCCTGTGACTCTGTCGGTATGTCGGCACCTCTTCCTACTTCCCTTTCATGTGTTGTAATGACCAAGAAGTCAGAAAGGTGGTGCTGGAGCCTGAGATCGAGTATTTTCAGCGGGAAGCATAAATTAGCAGACAAGTAGTAAAACGATGGTGTGCTAAAACACTGACTGACGAAGTGCCAGAGTATGTTGGCTGTCCAGAAGGACGGGCTGATGGTCGTCCAAGGAGGTTACATCGGAACATGCTTCTCCCATGCGCCTTTCTCCCTGATGACGACCAGCTCTCCGAGATCTCTCCCGTGCCTAGAACGGTACCTCGCCGGGACAAGACGTAGGGGGCCCCCGCGGGAAGATACGAACGATTCCGGTAGTGACGCGGACGATGATGTTATTGTCGTTACCAAGCAAGATGAACCAACTGTAAAATTTATTACGGAAGTCTTGCCAATCAAACGTCACCTCCTAAATCATACTGCACCGGATTATCACATTTGTTGAACGAAGGATCAAACACTGGCCTTGTAACAAATTTTGCAGATCGGTATGTGGTAGGCGGTGACTTATTCGACATCACAAATAAGCCTGCGAGAATCACCCGCTCATGTCATCTTAGGCGGGTTCGATATTCCCCCAACAACATTATTAGTCACCCATCCGTCTCTATTATCCTTGAACCTTGTACGTCTGAGTGTTTTTCTGGCCTAATGGATATGGGTAAAAGTGAAGAATTGACTCTAGAAAACAGAGACAATACTACTAACTTGAGGGCTCCTAGCGATGTTGCGGTTGACATTGAAATATATGTTAGGAAGTCCACATTGGGAAGGAAAGCACGGATTGTCCTTGATTATGCCAAGATGGACAGGCCAAAATCTACTGTTCTGCAACAAAAATGGTCATTGCAGAACAGATTGTGGCTTTTCTAAACAGATAGGAACAAAATCTCTCGGTTATGTTCTATTTCTACCTAGCCCTAAATTAATCTTTCTTTGAGCTGCATTCAGTAACATCTACCAAATAAGGAGATTGAGATACGAACTCCACTATGTTGGGGGCTTACATGTGTTTAGGATATGTACACTGTTAAGTGAAGTTTCCCTAAGCAAGATTGGTATTTCGATAGTTCAATGCGTCTTATTGACTAATTGTTATGGCTCATGTGGAAAGTATTAACTGGTCATGTTCTATCGGGACGATAGTAATTTCAGGGAGAGTACGTGTAGCCAGGCATATAGTACATGGATACTATCTTTTTAGTTTTATATCAAGTTTTAATAGTAAGTACATTCCATAATAATAATAAATCTGGCGTAATCTGTATTACATAATACGACTACCATATATTAAATTGTGTTGAACTCATAGATATATCATTCTAGTCATATGTGTTAATATTTAGTTTTAGTTGTGCCAGTGTGTAAATTATTCAGGCATGTCTAGTAGTACATCTAATACAAGACAACGTATAAAACACCCGATTCTTGTAGAGTTTTAGTAAGGTGTCCAGAACTGAGCACTGCTTGGGTCTTGATTTATTAGAATTTAACTGTTTTGGAATGTTAGTTTCCATAGACATTCTAGGCCATGTTTTTGAGGACAGGCCGGGGAAGTCGAAAAGACTTTCAGATGGTTCCGGTGTGATGGATAAGAATGTCCTGGTGATTAGTGTCCCTTTCCATTTCCTTTTCTATTGCAACTGAAGACGGACACTTGCCTCCATTGTGGTTAGAAATGTCGTAGCTGAGTTAGAAGATAGGAGACGGACACTCTAAGCCACCGGACATTCTTACCGTCCACACCGGCAGTCTGGTTCTTATACTCCAAGAATATAAGTCTAGATATTTGAGCTCCAGGAACTGTTTCGTTCTTTATTCCATTTGCGAAAATCACAGACCCGGAATTATCTTTGTTAAACCGACGAACCCCAAATCGACAATGATCGATTACACCGACACCGGGGCAAGACTGTCTAAGGATTAATGTGAGAGGCGGCTGTCATTACGGCTGTCAAAACGAATAAGGATTTTATCTTGATGTTCTTGAGAGATGATACTTACCAGCAAACCTAGGTGCAATATCTATCATGTTGGGGCTAGATGCGCCGATTCCAGCACTTTGTAAACTAACTGAGATAGTTATAACCAATATGACGATATACGGGTCACATCCCACGAAGTTAACTGTGATTAGCATACAGGCGGGACCCAGCGTTGCTGAAACACAACAGTATAGATTATATACATGATTATAAATACAGGTGCGGTTATCCTGAACTGATGGCTTGTTCAACCCATTAATTCAACAAACCAGATTGGATTGCAATAAAATAATGATCGAAAACTTCTCTCTTGAATTCCAATTTTTCTTCGAAGAATTAAAATGCTCTCATTAACAGATTAATCGATATACTATTACTATCACCCCCTTCGCACGCTCGCCTCTGTCTGCATTTATCGAGTTTATTGTAAGTTACACAGATTTATTACTAGCAACATTTGTAACGAATTCCTTGTTTTACTCGCCGTTCGAATGTTTACAACACATCGATGAGGATTGCTTGAACTGTGATTCGCTGGACTGTAAAATTACATGAGAGAGTTCGAACTTTACTATCTGATGTGAAATTTTATGCACAAAGTCGGAAGCAACCTTATGCGATGAAAATGCTATGTGTTTACCGGCCGGTGACATTAAGTGATACCAAACAGCTGCTCATGGCGCTGAATTAAAATGTCCTTGTATTTTTTTGGCACTCAGGATCTTAACCGTTGATGTGTCATCGGATGCTTGTTGTGTGGCCGACATGATGTGAGCATCCGAATGTTTGTGTAGTTTTGGGAAAGTCTAGATCTCATAGCGAGTATCGAAATAATTTATCTCCTGGCCACGTGACCAACTTTGAGGCCTAATTTCCATTTTCTTCTGTTGTTACGGCAATATGTGCATGGAATCACCGGTCGGGGGGGTGAATATGAGTGGTGCAAAAAATGTTTCAATTCCAAAACATATGCTACATAGTCCGTGCGTGCAACGCTGTTTCCATACCAAGGAGAGCTTACCGATCGTATTCATTAATTTCCTAGTAGCCGTTGTACTCAGATATTTACGTTCCCTCAGGAAGTCCGTCAAATACCCCCAAATAAAGTACAGAAAACAAGACGCGATATACGGTATGGAAGACAGAAAACCACTCTGAAAATAGATCAACAAGTGCACATGTAGTGCTAATTCTGGGCAACGATTTGGTGTAAGACTCACGAAATATAATTGACAAAGAATCTGCTGCAAGTTGTATAGTCAGTCTTTTGTCCAGGATATTACCTTTTCAATGAGAGGTCTTACACCAAAGCCGTGCCTAATTCTGACAATTCTGATATACTATAATCCCTGGGGCTAAAAATCTGAAGACAACTATAAAATATTTTCGGGTCAAACTCCGTCAAAAAATGTTTAAAAATCCCAAGATGGTCGCTATGATGACATCACTGTGACGTCATATTCCAAGAAAGCATTTGTCGCCCGATTTTTCGAATTGTTTTACACAAAAGATGCATTATAAATTAATCAGGTGATGTGAAATAACATAATTCGGCTAATCTACGAAAAAAAAACTTTGGCTCCATTCGTACGTCGAACAGAACGACCCAACTAAGTTAAGCGCAATAACACGAAAAAACACGCTTTGGCACATTTTTCCAAACACCACGTCACCAATTTTACCGCTTATATTGTTATATAGCAAAAATGGGGACAATAGTTTAACAGCTCAAAGACGAAACTGCCATTACCTGAGATATATCAAGCCACATGACATTTTTCAGGTATGTCGGAAGCTCTGTCATCAAAGTATATAATCCCCATGCGTTACAGGTAGATGCTACATGAATGGCCCAGGCTGGACGGGAGGTCATCAGGGAGAAACATGGAACTGGGGGTTTCTGAAAAATATACGACACGGGTGAAGAATTCATGGAGGGTAAAAAACATGCCGAGGTTGACACAGGCTCAAAATATTCTGAGAAATGCAATATATCCACTGCATTCCCAAGTTGAAAAGTACGCGTCAGTTCCTTATTGAACTGTTATTTGATGTCATAAGCTATATCATAGATCTATAACTATTTCGCGGTGTATATATGCGTATTTGGAGACTCAAACAGAAAATCTCTGATGCCGTCAACATGCGAATTTCATTAGATATTAGGAGCAGGGCAACTGCTGCTTGCCATATCGGGCGATTAATGAACTACTTATTGTCGTTCGTGTCCAACATTGAATGATTTCAGATGATAAATCTGTGAGAAATTGACTGAGGTTTTGTGTTGTATTTTCTCATGTGCAAAATGTGAGAATTCCGAATATTCTCACCGGTCACCTTCTTTGCAGATTTTCCGTGAAATTGCAGTGCAGCTTTACTTCTTATCCAGCATCCAAACATTCTCCCATGCATCAAGTTGACTCACCTTCGTACTGTGACTCTCTGAGCCCAAAGACTGCATCAACATATATTTCTCCTCTTTTGAGATTCTTGGATGTTCCGCGGGGGAACTGAAGGCGAAAAACACCCAGAATATAAACCACACACAGCCAGCAATACCTGTAAATATGAGTAGAGCAAATTAACCTTATCTGTCATGGCCAATTGAAGTGTATCGCAGCTCCTGAAGGGGGAGAAGTGCCCCCATATATTTTCGTTATCCCCAAGGCTAGAGCTCTGAAACTTACCACACTATACTGTTGGGTCAATCTCTACTAGAAAAGATGGCCACATTGGTGACGTCAGAGTGACGTCCTTTTCAAGAAAAAACATCTTTGACGTATTTTGCCATGTTTTATTGATGCGCTTTCTTCGCTTTCTTAAATAATAATCTGATATGAAATAAGATAGCTTTTGCCCAATTTTGCTCGCAGAAAAGCAAATTTTGAAAAAAGTATGAAAACATCACCTCTCTGGATTACCCCAATATGAGAAACTACATAATCTTGGAGTATCACCTCTCAACTTTTTGTCGATGTCGATCCGGAGATTGGAGCAAAAAAAAAACAAGGGGAGGCGGAGGAAAGTAGCCCCCCCCCCCCCACCCCTCCTCCCCCAAAATGTAAGTAGGGTTAAAGTCAATCTCTCGGATTAGTCTTGCAATTTAGGTTATGTTGCCAATGGGGTATCTAGAACGGAGTAAACACAACATTAAATGGGTGGTGGAAAACGATACTGGCTTACTGACAAAACGTCATATGACCCCCAGACAAATATACTCACTGCAAATTTTTGAAACATCTCAATCACCTAAAGTAATGATTTGTATCCCAGCCACGCTTTAACCGAGACTTGATGCCTTTCCAAAACACGATCTTAGCGTTCAAGATATGTCGTGCTCTTTTTCGTAAGGATGTTTTACATTCCCATGCTGTTCGAATGAACAGACACAATCAAAACATGACTTAACATAACGAATTTGAAATTAATTTGAATAAAGAATACTGGTCAGAAAATTTAGTGTAGAGAATCTCATGATGCCCTCTTATCATCATTGAAATAATGAACCGCATCTCTCTCACTGGAAACCATGTCTGGTTTTTTTCTTCTTCAAATTTTTATTCCATGCAGAATTGGAATTGCTGCTAACTGTCGCACGAAAAAGATATTTTCGATTATGGTCCCAAACCTTGATGACGTAAAATCTCTCTCAATCACGTGATGAATTGTGTATTCATTCATCTACATGACACGGGAACATTTATCCAGAAATCTATCATCGCTTATGTAACACGAAACCAATTAAATTGTCATTGTCAACGCAAAGTACATGTGCTGCAAGGCGTGAAGTCCTATATGTAACGCGATACGCCAAATTAAAGCTTGCTCTTCCGACTGCCAGTCCAGACATCTCGCGCTGGCAGTTAAGTTGATGTCATGTTGAAAGAGGGAGATGACAGACTAATTGAATTGCACACAGAAATTTGTCATGGATGTTGGAGGCCTGCATTGCATCAAGCGATAGAAGAGGGATTTTATCGTCATGGATGTAGGGGGCCTACGTCATCAGGTTTCAGGACAATTGACGCGGAAAAGTTTTTGTGAACGACGGATGAAAATTGAACTTTCTATCTGAAGAATATAAATCCGGCGGAAGACAATCCTGTCAGCAAAAAAACGACTATTATGGTATGTACCGCTTATTTTACAATGCTTGAGGGCACTGGGCCATTTCGTTACAATAAGACCATCAGGTACTAACAAGACCATCTTCCAGGAGTAGCGTGCTCAGAGATCTATACTGTAACAGATAAGACAAGCATGATACTTACCGAGTATATACAAAATGGATATTCATTCTTACCGGGGCAATACTTCAGCAATACTGTGTCCACTGAACAACCCCATCAAGACAAGCACGATACTTACAGGGTACCCAGAACGCCGAGGGTGAGATTCCACAACAAGCTCTTGTTCACTGAGCCATCGCCACCAGAAAGACCATCACGGTGCTTACTGGGTACATAGACGGATGAGCGCCAGCATTCAGCCAACCATTATTCGCTGAACCATTTCTTCGTCAGAAACTCCATTACACTGTTTACCAGGTACAAGGACGGTTGAGGGTTAGCCTCCAATACGCTTCTTCGGTGAGCCATCTCGTTACCACAAAGTCCATCATCGTACTTACCAGGAACATGTAGCGGTCTGAGGGTCATCCACCAGCAAATCGATACCGTCCATTTTTTACCAGGTACAAAGACGGCTGAGGGTTAGCCTCCAATAAACTTTTTCAATGAGCCATCTCGGTACCACAAAGTCCATTAGGGTACTTACCAGGAACGTAGAATGCTGAGGGCCATCCACCAGCAAATCCATGTTCACTGAGCAATCCTGTCGTTACAAAGGCCAATACGGTACCGGAGTGGGAACCTGTCAACATGAATACAGACAAGGTGCTTTGTGAGTTTGACAGATTTTGCAATCTTTTGAATTCTGGTGGAAACTTTTCTTTCATAAAGACTGAATATCGCCATGTTCCGTCGATATTGATACAAAATTACTATCGTATTTTGATTTGATGGCTGATGACTCCTTGATGTGAATTTAACTTATGGATACTTTACTTTGAATGTCATCGGGGTTTTTTGCAGGTGACGTTTGATCATTTCGTGCATAGTGTGTCGTCGAAATATTTTAATTTCGAAGGAGTGCTGTCATGTATTACTGTCCCGGTACAGTATGTTTGAGAGGAGCAGAATAAGACAATGGCTCTATGCAAGATTACATAGGCCTACAACTCACACAAATTCGCTTGAATTGCGTTGTCTGTCTTCAGTGTGTGAGAGACTTCGTATGTAGATAGCCAAATATTAGAAGTGGGATTCTATAAATGGCATTTAACCACGATCAGAAAGCAAAGTAGTAGGAGAGTATGCACTCCCTCCCCTTGTGTACTGTTAGATTTCACTTCCCGTATACTACGTACTCTTTTAAGTTTCCTAAAGTGTATACCATCAGAGCAACACGCACTGAAGGCACGCACTACTAGGAGGGTCCCGTGGCACTCTTCCCCCGGAAAGTTTGAAACCCTACACTTCATTTCACACATTGATGCTTTTGGACGAAAAACAACTAGCAATAAGATACGCCTTTTAATAGCCCAAAAACGAAATTATTGCGACTCAGTCCGGAAGATTCCGTCCTGAATTTTATGCAGGGATCGCTTAGGCCTCTGAACTCCTGGGGTTCCAAGCGGCTGGAGACAAGTTCTTGCCAATTTTCCATGAATAAAACCAAAAGTCAGCACTCTGTAGTTGCGTAATTTTGATTGTTGATTTGGTGGTATCCAAAATTGTGTTGAGAATCTAGGCATAAAATGACACGTCCTGGCGCATTTTGACAGTATATTTCCGATTTTAGATAAGTGTATTTTTCTGAGTAAGGTTTCTGAAGTGGAATTTATGATTTCGTGCTATATGGTCCCTCCTCAGAGTTTGTATTGTTCTGGTGCATTTTGACGGAATATTTGACTTCACCGGAAGAGTGATATAAGATACCTCAAGCGGAATTCACTTTCTGTCTTCTAATGGATCCAGAGAGTTCTGCCTCTGGAGATTTTCTTAAATAAAGGTGAAACGGTACAGGCTTTGCCTTCATTTTTAAGAACTTCAGAAGAATTATGACATGTATGGAAACGTCCCTCCCAGAGAATTATTCAATTTTCAAAGGCCTCCAGAAAACCATCCATACCATAAACTAGTGTCTATTTTATTCAGCTAAGATGGGGCGGTGGGGGCGAAGATCCGTGGGCATGTCCCTCCCAGGAAATGTTTGAAAATCCAGTCGAGAGAAGCGCGTTCCAGCGCATTTTGATTTTTTGTATTTTCAAATTTTGTATTTTGTAGACTGAAGTAAATAGGTAGGAAGTCCATCTGGATGAACGTAAAAGTTGTTAGATCGGGAACTCAAGCCTTGACTCTCAGGGTTTGGACTGCATGCGTGGTCCGGTCCATTTGTCAAAACTAGATGCAAGACGGTACTTTTAGCCTTCATTTTAAAGAATTTTATGGATCTTATGCAAACGTCTCCTTTTTTGAAATTTCAGATGAAACATTCAGATAAAGTATCAAGAAGGTGCCAGGTTTACGCGTGCAAAAACCCTGTTGACATCTCTCCTCGATTTGTGCTATTTAAATGAGGTATTCAAGCACCAAAGGCCGGTCTTCTCCTGTACAGGGTTAGGTGCGCGATACGCTCGCCAGGAACAGATCCTTCTCGTAAGGTAGATTTAGATCTAATTATAATATGACAGCAATGCATGTAGCACATTAGACATAAAACCTGATAACATATTAACCCTTTTTTAATCACGTGATGATTTGTGCATTCATCATCTGAATGACAGGTGATCAATTACCCAGAATTCTGTAACACTTGTGTCAATAACATCGAGCTAACCGTGCAATTATTACACGTTCTAGCACTGTTATGTGAAATCAACACCCGTCCAGTGCTGGTGTTCACTGTGAGATTTCATTTCACCAATCGGATGAAGGAAGGGACGTCTGCTTTCATACAAGTAACAATCGAATAAATCAAACAAATTAATTACAATGTGAAATTTCTTTCTCAAATTTAACTGTTGTTTTCATCGTAAAATTGATTAACACAGCGACACAAATAGACATATTTCCACGTAATATCCACACAGCTGACAGTATAACTCCCCAACTGAGAGACCACATAAACTCAAGAAAGGGGAGAAAGGTTGTCCAAGTTTGAAATATGTTTTCAACTGTTCATTCTAATCTTTGCTGATAATCAATTTGGATGGTGCAATAAAATAGAAATAATATTTTCATATGCGTGCTCAATGGTTATTTTACACATGGTTAGTGTGGGAAAGCTTATAAATTGTAGGGCGCGGGCTACAATTTATAAACTTTCCCATACTAACCGTGTGCTCATATTCACTAATCGTGTGTGAAACCCTAATAACACAGTTTTCCGGTAGCATACACACAGTTGATTTATTAATTTTCTTATGTGTCCACAGTCATATATGTGCGTTGACTGTGTTGCTGGTCTGCAAGAGCTGTGAATCTTGGCCAATATATTTATTTATCTTCTAAATCAGATCGAGTTAGCTTACACTCACCTGCAGCTACAATTGCAAGCAATTTACTTCTCTCATTGGCAGGAGCCCATTGTCCCATGAGGCTATGAACGGAAGGAAACAATACACCCTGTGGAAGAAAATCATACATTACAATAAGTGACGTGATGGGCGGCCCATTCACAAATGAATAGCCCTGGGAAAACCTGTCGACTCCGACATGGACGTGTGTGTGACGTGCTTCGTATAATCGTAACAGTTAATGGAGATAAAGGATATGACGGAAATTTTCGTATTTCCATGACGATATGCATCTTCGGAGCTGATTGGTTAATATACTCAATCCGTTTGTCCCGTTGATCTGTCCTTCCACTCCGAAAGACAAAACGGACCTGTCCATCGACATTCTATTGCTTTGTTACCCCCTATACTACTAAGAGCACAGTTGGTTTATAATTTATTACAGACTAATCTGGTCACTGTTCTATTTCTTCACGTTGTCTCTTTTTGTGAAAAACTCCGTTCGAAAATGCTTCCTAGACGTGTTTGCCGTGTAACTAGTGAAAACATAATGGATTGACCGATTGGCTGAATTTGTTCCGTTTCGTCAAAAAACAACAATGGACCACACCGATCAAAACCAGAACGAACGACATTTGTCGAACAATCAAATCAACGTCTTCATAGTCTCACAATTAGCTCGGTGACGAAGCCGTTTTGAACGGAACTCACACACGGCAGTCCTGTCACAATCTCCAGCATTTGACGCGTCCGGTAGAAATTGGCCTTCAGGATACTGCTATAGGAATATGGCAAATTCACTGATAAGAAACTTTAAGCCTATCAGCTTTGCTGCCGCAAACCCAAATGTTATATTTCATTCATTTGCGTACACTTCGCCATCCATAAGATGGCTTGCGAATCGTGTGTCTCCATTATCGCGGAGTGATATCCGGTACTTTACCGTATTCTGTTCGGCCTTCATCCGGGGGAGAACAGACTCGAGAAATCTGATAAATTACAGGTTTTCATACCACTTCGGAAACAGATATTGCCTGGGCTTACACAATTTATAGGTATGAATGACTTTCGTATCTTCCAAGAGATGTGGTAGATCTGTAATTTTGAACAAGTAGGACATCACATGACTCGAAAATGGCGGGTTACGTTGGGGTTAAGTCGGTAGACTTTAGCTGATTGGCTGACGAAGTCATGTGGTATTGATTGCTGGAAATTCCCTCTTGCAGTTGCCGAAATTAGACTGAAAATGGATATAAATGATCCCAGGGTTAGTCTTACCGCGTATATATGACCCAGATGGCTACAGGTTGAGTTTCATTTAGACAGAACTAGAACGTTAGCCGTTCCTCTACACTTACTGTCTACAGGGCACCATCTCGGTCACCCCACCCCCTACAGTGTCACCCACTACAGTCACATGGCATCATTTCTACGATCAGATCACTACCCAGTGAACCGGGCCCAGTAGCTCACACGAAGCCTCAGAGGCCTCCTTTAAAGTAAAGAATTAGGTAGGCCAACGTATGGAAGCCGGATGCGACCATCCCGCGTTTTCGCATCTATAATAGTAGCGCGAAAACGCGAAAATGCGAAAACGCGAAAACACGAAAACCCGATGCGAAAACGCGAAACCGCGATGCGAAGACACGAAAACATTTTCGCGTTTTCGCGTTACTATTATACATTTAGATGCGTAAATGCGAAAACGCGAGATGGCCGCATCCGGCTTCCATACCTACGTGTCGTAACTCCATCTGATAAAATATAACAAACTTACCCCGCAAAGTCCCTCTAGTGCCCTCAATGTTATCAGAAGCCAGATGCCGGTCCGGGCCGCCAACGGAGTGAGGAGGGTCAAGATGGACTGCAAAACTACACTCAATGCTAACGGCCATTTGGCTCCGTATCGTGTGGCCAACCATCCTCCGGGGATTTGAAGAAGCACGTAACCATAGAAAAAGGAGCCGAGAATAATACCCTGCGTCTTGGTGTCCCAGTCAAATTCGCCTATCTTTTGGGTGATTAAAACAAAATGGCAACCGTGTTAGTATATGCCTTATTCAAATGTAATTCATTGTTAGTGATAAACAAATGTACCCGAGAAGACCTAATTTCCGTTCGTTAAGCTGATTAACTTTCAATCCAAATATACGAGTGCCGATGCCCTGTTCAACAGCTTACGCAACTTCAGGATAATTAGCGGAAAATATCTTTCGAGGAGGATGATAGCCTTATTGGAATGATGTTGTCGTGACGACACTGGTGCTTCATGGGTAGATTTAAGTTTTTCCGGTTTTACAATAAGGTGTTCTCTGAGAAATGATTATTGAATGAATTCGACGCAAATCAGACGTCATGGAATTATATGTTCTTGGAAAACCCTAGGTCAAGAATGGAAGACATGATAGGAACTCATAATACAGGAGCTCTTAGGAGCTCGGTTTCTTACTTTGGTGTGATTGGTCTCCGTGATATTACCTCGTGGACACACATCACGGGTCACGTTCTCGGCGAGACTTGCATCTTCCTGTGTTACCATGGCAACCATGGCCTGGCTCAGGTTGAACCGTACCAAATATGAAATGCAGATTCCCACAGCCAACAAGGCGACCATAGAGTAACGGGCGGGTATACAACCTGGCGATCAAAAAGAAAGTAAATATTTATCTGGTTTAAAGATACACATTGTACTCAAAGGGAAATGAATAATATCATGTTTCGTTTACTCCACTTCGTTTGCCAATTCTGATATTTTACATTTTCTGGGAGGATTTTCTTGTGTAACAAAATATGACACCTCAACCAAAATTTGATATACCAAGTGCAAATAAGATGTTTGGTCCGAGAGAATGAGCCGCAACCTCTAAGCAAGATTAGCCTATCAGTGAAAACTAACTCATTTTAACTGTGAAAATCGACCGTGCCAGATTTTAGTGTCGGTTTTGACAGTGTTTTGCTTTATCAAGGTTCAAAATACATGTACTTCAAATTGAAGTGTTGGGATGATGGATAATGCCTGTATTTATAGGTTCGTCGGTTTACCCAGGTGTCGGTATTCACAGGCTTCGCTGTTGAGACTGGCTTGAGCTACGGTAATGTTCATTTCAGAACGAGCACGAACTTCTACAGGCGGCTATTTCCAAAAGATCCGGAAATTCACGGATAATCCCGTAGATAAACGGCATATGAATTTCGTCAATCATTTGGTCGTCAGTTTGGAAGTCATATGATGCCCTACTCGTTCAAAACTGCTGTTCTACAACACTTCTCAATGATTACGACAATTATCGTAAATTGTGTTAAGGCTATAGGGGGCATATTTTCTAAAAGTGGTAGGGATATCCCATCAAAAGTATCATGGGATTGATGCGGTAAACTATCGGATTTCGCAGAGCAATAATTGAGACGCCCGAATCCACGGACGGTGCAATGGGCTCATATATGACGAGCCCTTCCGTCAGTCACTTGTTTTGCAGTCTCGTTTTCAAAGCTCAGGTCTTCCTCCTACGCTTTCGATGAGAGTTCGAGAAATTCGGTAAATTGAAGATTGCAATACTACCCTTAACAAATCTGGGCACCGAGACTTGAAAGCGATAGGCCCACAAATATGAATGAATTACAGAAGTGGAGTAAAGGACATCTCTCAAAATACTCACAAATGATTAATAACTTTAATATTTGGCGGATTACTTTGTCATGAGAAGTCACAAAGTAGTCCACCAAAAATTCTTGCGAATTTGGATATTTTTACCTCCGTCGATTAGACGGAGGTCTAGGAATGCAACGTGAAATCTCCCGCGTCATATGGGGAACCCACGATTCATGTGATTTCCAATAGGGTTTACCATGGTTCCTGACGAAATTTTGAGGCATTCTTTTTGGACAATGATGAAATAATGGGGAACCCTCATTGCAATGCATTTCAATGGGCCTTGCTTCTGTAATCGGGTTCCACATCCCATCATGCTTCACGAGTTACGGCAGTCAGGTTGGTGGCTTCTAGCAGGAAAGATTCAACATGGCGGCTCTACAAGTCCATCGTCCCAGAGATAGACGATGCGATTTTTTGCCGTTTTTCTGGTAAGTTTTTTGTCGCCATTTTATTTCATTACAAAACAATGATTCCGTCATTTCTATATATCGGAAAGTATTTGTCGGCTGATGACTTATGCCGAAGTCAACCAAGTAGTCCAAGTTGTTGTTGTTGCATATCAAATGTACGGGAGGTTATGCACGCCACTGATATCAGCAAGGCTTTGGTGTAAGACCTCCCATTGAAAAGGTAATATCCTGGACAAAAGAGTGACAATACAACTTCCAGCAGATCCTTTGTCAATTATATTTCGTGAGTCTTACACCAAATCGTTGCTCTGATAAATCCACCAGCCTGGTTGTTTAAAAAAATTATTCTAAATTTTGCTGATAAATTCTATTTTT
>JAVTVY010043151.1:0-21925 GCA_036873755.1 Hanleya hanleyi | reverse complement strand
CCATGCACTGATAGATTCTCAGAATGCACAAACAACTATCTGAGGATATGTTGCCTCAACGGTATCCTGGCCTGACCGACGGTGATTAGAATAAACGGTTCAGAGCGAACATGGCCGAAGATGGAACTTTCTGAAATGGAGACTTCTGATTGGACAAGAATACATCTAACGGACAGGAACGAATATAAAACATGCAAATGGTGGCCTCTGACTGAACAAGAATCTTCTTGAATTGTAAATATACCCAACGCGGCTCCCCCAGCGTGGGTATGATGTAACATTGGGGAGAATAAACTATATGAAAAAAACTTCTTGTTGTTGTTGTTCTCTCATGTGTCATCCTTGTTGTTGTTGCTGTTGTTGTTGTTCTCTCTCCGGTCTATATCATAGTGTTATGTTAGAGTGTTAAAGCGTAACGACGGGCGTCGAGGGCGTCACTGCATTTCGAAGAATTAGTCACAATTCCATGGAATATCACAGCTTCTGAGCTATTTCACCAGGGCGTTGAAGCATTAAGAATGGCTTTGGTGGGCGTTGCTACAAGATGACACCTCACACGACGCATTCGCACCGCGGATGGTCCATCTCTACACCAAATAACATCCTTCACTGCTAAAAAATGCCCACTTTCGCTACTACTCGTACTGATGACGTCACCAATCACGTCACAGATGCTGTGGATATCCCTCAACTCGGAATGTACACCCCGAGAGCTACAACATGACACCTCTCAGGACGCATTCGGACCAAGGATGGTTCCTCTCTACTCCGAATACCTTCCTTCACCGCCCCAAAATGTCCACTTTCGCTACTACTCGTACCGATGACGTCACTAATGACGTCACAGATGATGCGAACATCCCTTAAATCGGAATCTACACCCTAAGCGCTACAAAATGGCACCTTACACGATCCATTCGGACCAAGGATGGTCCCTCTCTACCCCAAACACCTTCCTTCACTGCCCCAAAATGCCCACTTTCGCTACTACTCGTACTGATGACGTCACTGATGACGTCACAGATGATGCGGACATCCCTAAAATGAAGATGTACACCCCGAGAGCTACAACATGACACCTCACACGACGCCTTCGGAGCAAGGATGGTCCCTCTCTATCCCAAACACCTACCTGCACTGCCCCAAAATGTACACTTTCGCTACTACTCGTACCGATGACGTCACCGATGACGTCACAGATGAAGCGAACATCCCTAAAATGGAGATGTACACCCCGAGAGCTACAACATGACACCTTACACGACGCATTCGGACCAAGGATGGAGCATCTCTACACCAAATACCTTCCTTTCACTGCCCCAAAATGGCCACTTTACTTACTACAACCAACTGCGCATGCGCAGATTGACGCGACTTGCATTCAAAAACACGCCATTCTTACTCTACCCCACACAAGCTTCACTTTGACACCCTGCACGACCCATTCGAACCAAGGATGGTGCCTCTCTACCCCAAACACACCCCTACATAGCACCCAAAATGCCCCCTTTCGCTACTACTCGTACTGATGACGTCACTGATGATGTCACAGGTGACGCGGACATCCCTTAAATCGGAATGTACACCCCGAGAACTACAAGATGACACCTTCCAGGACGCATTCGAACCGTGAATAGCCCATCTCGACCCCAAATACCTTCATGTACTGCCCGAAATGGCCACTTTCGCTACTACTCGTACCGATGACGTCACCGATGACGTCACAGATGACGCGAACATCCCTCAAATCGGAATGTACACCCTGAGAACTACAAGATGACACCTTCCAGGACGCATTCGAACCGTGAATAGCCCATCTCGACCCCAAATACCTTCCTTCACTGCCCCAAAATGGCCACTTTACTTACTACAATCAACTGCGCATGCGCAGATTAACGCGACTTGCATTCAAAAACACACCATTCTGACTCTACCCCACACAAGCTTCACTTTGACACCTCACACGACCCATTCGAACCGTGAATAGCCCATCTCTACCCCAAACACACCCCTACATAGCACCCAAAATGCCCCCTTTCGCTACTACTCGTACTGATGACGTCACAGATGACGGGGACATCCCTTAAATCGGAATGTACACCCCGAGAACTACAAGATGACACCTTCCAGGACGCATTCGAACCGTGAATAGCCCATCTCGACCCCAAATACCTTCATCTACTGCCCGAAAATGGCCACTTTCGCTACTACAACCAACTGCGCATGCGCAGATTGACGCGACTTTCATTCAAAAACACACCATTCTGACTCTACCCCACACAAGCTTCACTTTGACACCTCACACGACCCATTCGATCCGTGAATAGCCCATCTCTATCCCAAACACACCCCTACATAGCACCCAAAATGCCTGTTTTCTATACTACGGGCCAGGCTGCGCATGCGCAGACTATTGAACACTGACGAACCATTAGTGTAGGCAAGTGCTCCTCCACGAGAGCTTCAAAATAAGACCTCAACCGACCCCATTGGACCATTAGGGACTCACCTAGACTCCAACATGTCCACCCCGTATGGGCCTATACACCCATAGCCATGCAGTATAGGCCTATGGGCCTACCCAGGCCTCGGTGACTTTTTTCAAAAATTTCACTGATTCGCTCCGCAACACTTCCTATCGTGTTCTAAATGACGAGACGAGTAAAACGAGACCCCACAACCCTACCGCAAATGTATAGAAGTACGTTTCCCAGGGGGACAAACATTGATCCTATACCCCAGTATGGGACTATATGGGGCTCGGTGACTTTTTCAAAAATTTCACCGATTCGCACGGGGACACTTCCTATCATGTTCTAAATGACGAGACGAGTAAAACGAGACCCCACAACCCTACCGCAAATGTATAGAAGTACGTTTCCCAGGATGGTCCTATACCTCCCATACCCCATATAGGCATTTCCCCGTAATTTAGGATAAAGTCCGTATTCCGTATTTTTTCAGGAAAGATTTTACATACACCCACCCTGGAACTAGGGGGAGATAACTCTATTGATAGACAAGCCCCGTTAAGCCCGGCGACCTATATACCCCTCATACCCCATATAGTCATTTTCCCAGGTTTTTCGATAAAGTCCGTGTTCCGTATTTTTTTTTTTCAGGAAAAATTTTACATGCACCCACCCAGCCATCAAATGCCCCTTCACCTAGGCTTCACTTTGATACCTCACTCGACCCCATTCGACCATTAGGGGCTCCCCTAGCTCCAAAACGGCTATTTCCATACCCTTGGGCCACCGCGCATGCGCACAATGCCGATATTTCAATCCCACACCCACCCCATCAGATGCCCCCTCACATAAGCTTCACTTTGATACCTCACTCGACCCCATCGGTCCACTAGGGGCTCCCCTACATCTCAAAACGATTATTTCCATACCCTTGGGCCACCGCGCATGCGCAGAATAACGCTATGTCAACCCCACACCCAGCCCATTAGATGCCCCTTCACATAAGCTTCACTTTGATACCTCACTCGACCCAATCGGACCATTTTATCTAGGGACTACTTTTTCTCCGCGGAAGGTTTTTTCCCGCGACCGAATCACCGCCAGACATGACCGCATCACCGCGGATGAATACATTTTTGACCTGGGTCACGTGATATGCAAATTTGGAACTCTCCTGTGCTGGAGGTAGCTTTTTGGTCTTTCTGCCGGAACTATACTGCACTTGACCTCTGTGACCCTCCCGTGACCTCCAAGTTCCTCCTCATTCCTCCACCGGGGGGAACAAAAAAGTAGGTCAATATGGTCTGTGCCGGTAGTTACCTACTACTGGCCTATTTCCTGGAGTACTCGTTTTATTTTAATATACTGGTATACATGCCTTAGATGAATGGCGTATGTGCTAATTGTTATTGTCTGGTGTATATTGAACCATTTTATTGAGAGTTTGCATTTGAAAAATTCCTTCCGTCAAAATTTATAGAAAATCCGTACGCCAATGTCTGGTGGGCACACACGAGCCACAAAAGAGGCATCACAACATCAAACCGAGCATTGGAGTACGAATGGTACAATTATGTTCCCGTTCTAATAGGCATGCACTTCTGTTTTAAATCTCAAATTTCACAAATAGCTTTTCTGACTAAAATTCAAGACTTTTCATGAAAGACCCCTCCCACCTCCCCTCCAACCCCCCAACCCCCGCTGTTTCATTTCCTTCAGTTTATGTCCAGTGATCACAATGCCAAATGGCGAAGTTTCATGATCCGTCTACCATAAATGTGGCCATACAGGCCAGCCAAACAGACAGAGACGATGACTACACTTATAGTAAGATATATTCAACTACTACTACCTTTGTCCTATCCGCTCCAGATTGAGACTTCAGCTACTTTATCTCAAAAAAATATTTGAAGAGATAAAGTGTGGCCTTGCTCTAGGTACACCAATGTCAAATTCTATCGTTGTGCAGGTTTTTATTGGACAGGTATTTGTGAGACGTTTGCACCAGGAGGTCAACTAGCACGACAGATCAGGAAGTATGGTCGGTTTACACACTGGATGGGTTCTGTTGAGCTCATTGGCAGGTGAGAACGATTTTGCTCTTTGCTTATTTATAGGGTCGGGGAGGGGCGATATCGGTCCATTTCCTCAAAGGACTGTCCGTTGTGCCTTTAACTCTGGTCGAACTTCATTCATTCAACACAATTTCACAAGATGGGTGACATAGGCCCATGTATTTCTTATGTTCGGTGTACTTTCGTGACCGAGTAACACCACAAACCGTTATAGCACCGTGCAAAACCAATTTACCTTATGTATATAGTTTATGTTCGTGGAACATCCACCAGCTTTGAGATTTAGTGTCTAATATCAGAGTTTTATAGAATCCTTTCGCATATAAATTGTGTGACATATAAGAGCGCTTGAAGCACCTACTGCTCCCAGAATTATCACATGCCTCTAACTGAGAGTTGTTAACTAAGCTATTGTTTGAAGTGTGTTTTGTTGCGCGTCGACAAAACAACGAGTTGAAAGTCCAAGTGTGTAACAGTATTTTGACTTCTAGTGGATATGTTCGCTTGTCATCAAAGTTAAATAACAAACTACATTCACTCGAGCTCTGTCAACAAGATCCACGATTTCGCGCTGAATCTTACAGTTCCAGAACCTTACAGCATATTCCCCATGCATTATATCAGAATCAAATGTACCAAAATTGTGTATCATTAGATTAGCAAAGCTAGACGGCACTGGCACTCCTCAAACAGCCTACCTCAGTAGACTCTGGACAGTTCCTACAAACTACAGTGAGATGGTTGAATATTTGAATTCCATCGTCACCTCATCTCCGGAGATGTGTCACTCAATTTCTGTTGTGAATCTGCGCGAGCAGCACATGTGTCAATGCTACTGCGCAACTACGTCACATCATGTGACACCATCACCACCATTGAGCAGAGAGGCGGTGGCCAATGCATTCTAGCCAGTCTAATCTAAGGATGCAGACTTTCTAGTTAATTCGCTTCTAATAATATCTCGTAAACATAGATAGATAGATAGATAGATAGATGAATGGCGCCCTCTCGGGCAGAGCAATCACAGATTTGAGAGTTATTTCCCTTATTCATTGATCCATTGATTTACGAGTTACAAGTTTTGAAATAATGAACTTCAGCAGAACAAACACAAACACAGAACAAACACAAAATACTGATTTCAGTGTGTGTTGTTTGGATAGACTCAGCCCTGCAATTAAAAGCAACAACCAACATATACCTTGTCATCTATCATATGAAACAAAAATTGCCAAAATATTAACTCCATCAAAATTTCTCCCCAAAAAACTACATTTCCAGTGGAATTGATTAGACATAATCCCAAAACTACACGAACATAAGCACCGTGTATGCCGAATCCAAAATATGAACACATTTAAGTGTCAAAGGAACAAGCGAAGATCCCGACCTTCGAGCGGAAAATTTGGTTAACCAGTGCGTTATATAAGGCCACTCATTTTGCTGAATGATTTTTGCCAGTCCAGTTTTAACTTCACGGGAGATCGAAATACAGAACAGGTCTACAGAAACCGGCAGTTGTTGTGGCGCGTAATCTGCACGCAGAGCCGTGACGAGTACCGAAATGGTCATTCTGTCGTGAAGCTAAAACTGGACAGATTCTTAAGGCTTAATATAAAGGTAAGAGCAGACGGAATCGAATTATTTTGGACGGCTCGAAAATCTGAGCCGTCCAGTATTAGCCCAACAACTACGGCTGGAGAATATCTTGGCACTGGGGCCTTGATCGCACACAGGATAGAGAAAGACCCCACCGGAGCTACCCCAAACAGGGCATCTCCTGCATGCGAATTAAAGCTTGTCGTTACAGTCCTGGTCATCACAACTGTGATGTATCAAGATTGAAGATTAACTTGTCAGGGAAACAACAAACTCGTGGCCCTTTAACAGACGGCAAACCGGAAGTGATTTATTACCGAGTAACATCAAAGAGTTTCAATACCACTCTCCAGCACTGGGAAGTTACCACAGAATAATACGGAGTATGCACGTTGGCCTTATTGTTGGTAAATATTCTACACTCCTTCTCACTAAGCTTATGCCTAATGCTTAAACATTAAACTGAACATAACGGTGTTAACTGGTAAACATCGTAAACTTGATGAAACCTTCATCGAGAACCAATATCAAGCATGCATGTAACTGTTGGAAATAAAGTCTCTTTCGCCGATTTCAGTCTTTGTGAAATACTTTCTTAAGGGTGCACTCCGGAGATTCTTTTATTCGGCATGGAATAGACTATGGGTCCGTTTTTCGGCCACCAGTTGTCGCAAAACCTTCAACCCAAATCACTTATATGTATATATTTTCTGAAAGAGCATGATGAAACTATTATTTTAAGATATACCACTGCTATGTTATAGAAAATTTAAACTCGAACATTCTTCTCCATGCTTGCTTCATTTTTCCTAGAAAACCCCTTAAAAATGTCGAAAAATGGTCAAATTCGGCTCAATTTCCAGAAAAATCTTTAAATTAGAATTCAATTAAACTTCTTACTCGCGTTCCCTGGTCCGGTCTCAACCTAAAAAGGCCCAAAAAAGTGGGGGTCAACCTGCCATTTTTTTTGTCCGATTTTCTTCCCGTAAAGGAGTTCTGATTTTTAGGCACACCCAAGGGGCATAACTGAGGCAGGACAAAATTTACTCCATGATCCCGATCAGCGTGTAGACGAAGCCAGCACTCGATTTGTACGTACTCGTTTGCAGCGTTGATAATGCTGAACAGGATGGCATTATAGATATAAGCTATTAAGAAGACAAGAAGAATTATGATGTAGCAGAACAAGGGCAGTCTATCGTATTATGAAATTAGAGAGGGGCCATTACTACGAAACTGCGGAGGGCCACCTTAAGGGGCAGGATGTTTTTTACGAAATTAATTATTCACATGTATCGTAATCTCAGAGTGTTTGCGAGTATGGCGGTATACAACACTTGCCAGTTATACATATTATTTTGGGAAATCCGACCGATAACTTTCCCCTACCCCATCTTTGTTTTGATCAATTTTGCCAATTCTAGCAGGATTTTCGAGAACAAAACTCAAAATTAACCTATTTCTTCTTAATAATGGTCATCCATTCGGCAATATGAAGGCCGTGGTTACTTTTCCGCTTTCCAATGATAGCAGAAACGCGGGAAAATGCAAATAAGCGATGTAACCAAGTCAAATTATTGGTAATTTTGCACTCAATTTTCTCTTAGAAACATGGGAAATACTTCAGAAACTTGAGAAATAATTTGTAAACCATAATAATATACATCCATTCCATCCTTTATGGACTGTAAATGGGTTCTCTTGTAAAGAAAATTTACACTGGCAAATTTATATCATTCTGATAGGACCTCGTTCTGCCATAATATCCACCGAAATCTCAGTCCAGGGGGAGATAACTCCTGTATGGAATACAGTATGCAGTAACCTCAATTGTATACTAATGGACACACTGTGGATTATTTTAATCGAACTCCTGGTCTTCTTTCCACCTGCTTCCGAAAATAGAGCTTCAGGTATAACTAGGCAGTCAAAATTAAACAATCTGGCGTAATGATACATCTCCGCTCCGTAACGGAGTCTACATTAAGATAATGCATAGACTCCACTATTATGCCTTAAGGGTGCACTCCGGAGATTCTTTTATTCGGCATGGAATAGACTATGGGTCCGTTTTTCGGCCACCAGTTGTCGCAAAACCTTCAACCCAAATCACTTATATGTATATATTTTCGAAAGAGCATGATGAAACTATTATTTTAAGATATAACACTGCTATGTTATAGAAAAATTTAACTCGAACATTCTCCTCCATGCTTGCTTCATTTTTCCTAGAAAACCCCTTAAAAATGTCGAAAAATGGTCAAATTCGGCTCAATTTCCAGAAAAATCTGTAAGAGCGATTTCAATTAAACTTCTTACTCACGTTCCCTGGTCCGGTCTCAACTTAAAAAGGCAAAAAAAAGGGGGTGAAAACCTAACCGTTTTTTGTCAGATTTTCTTCCCGTAAATGAGTCCCGATTTTTAGGCACACCCAAGGGGCATAACTGAGGCAGGACAAACTTTACTCCATGATCCCGATCAGCGTGTAGACGAAGCCAGCACTCGATTTGTACGTACTCGTTTGCAGCGTTGATAATGCTGAACAGGATGGCATTATAGATATAAGCTATTAAGAAGACAAGAAGAATTATGATGTAGCAGAACAAGGGCAGTCTATCGTATTATGAAATTAGAGAGGGGCCATTACTACGAAACTGCGGAGGGCCACCTAAGCGAAGTGCAAAACAGATCACAACTAGCCATTGTTTAAAACTGAGTCACTCAGTTGATGGTTCAAGCAGCTATAGTGCAACTTTATCAGAAAGTCTCTCAATATGATTTGCATATAAGTACAGTCTGTTCAAAGAATTGTCTCAACACACCACAAATCCAAACATCAGAACTGTTAACTTTAACTGTAACATTAAACTAGAAATGCAATTGTCCACAGGGAAACTGACCCACAAGAAAACTAGTAATCATTTATGCATTACAGGTCTAGTTTCTTTGGCGTACGTCGATTCCGAGTGGACCTTCTCGGTTTCCATGACACATCTGCACCAGATTCACTTGACACACTGGCAGCAGGTTTCGGAGGAATCAATGGGGTTGACACACATGTAGCACTAGGCTCCTCCAAAGTAGGTTTCTCAATCGGTAATGTCGACGGCTCACACCGAGACTTCTCCTCACACACAGATGGTGCAAAATTTCTGCCCATAGTTACACTAGCATCTGGAACATTCACTGACGGCGGCTCACCATCAGTGGTTTTTCGACTACCATAGTCCGCGCTCAGAAGATGCTCAACGTGACGTTTCCATATGCGTGCATCTGCAAACACGACGACATAAGATTTTGGACCAGTTCGTTCTAGAACAATGCCACGGTGCCACACTTCCGAGCGAATGTCGCACACCATCACTGCCTGTCCGACAAAGAAATTGCGTTCAGTTGATTTCAAATCATGGTAAGTCTTTTGATTGGCTTGCTGTTTCGCCACGCTAGCAGCCAAATCAGGTTTCAACAAACTGAGTCGGGTACGAACGTCACGACCAAGGAATAACTCGGTAGGTGCACAGTTGGTTGTAGCATGCGGAGTACTACGGTAAGACAACAGGAAATCAGCGATTTTCTGTTTTAGTGGTAGAGAGTCACATTTGCGTTTCTGCAAATTGTCTTTGAAAGTTTCAACCAACCTCTCTGCTGCGCCGTTTGAGGCACGGTGGTATGGGGATACCAAAATGTGTTTTATGCCATTTCGTGACATAAACAGCTTGAATTCCTGAGAGCTGAATTGCGGTCCATTATCACTCACCAGCTGCTCAGGCAGACCGAATCGCGCAAATATTTCGCGCAAAGCATCAATGGAAGAACTTGCTGTAGTACAACTGTTCATGGAGATGATTTCTGGCCACTTGGAATGAGTGTCAACCAACACCAAGTAATGCTTTCCATCCTTCTCTGCAAAGTCAATATGAACTCGCTGCCACACACGACTTGGCCAAATCCATGGTGTCAGAGGGGCCAGTGCCGGTAAATTGCGGTTCTTCTGACACGGTGTGCAAGCACGTACAGTTCGTTCAATGTCACAGTCTATGTTTGGCCACCACTCGTGACTTCTTGTTGTTGCTTTCATCCGAACAATACCTGGATGAGTAAGGTGAAGTTCCTCCAGAACATGTTTCCGCAGACTCGGTGGGACAATTACACGAAGTCCCCACAGCACACAGCCCTGTTCAACAGACATTTCATGTCGACGTTGATGATACGGTTTAAGTTCAGAATCAACGCTTTCCGGCCAACCGTTCTTAGTGAAATGTAACACACGCGATAGGACTGGATCTCGCGACATAGCAGTCGCGATGGATTTTGCTGTCACAGGTAAGTTCTCCACAATGTTCTCAGCCACCATGAAGATTTCCGACTCCATGGATTGGTCACCGGGTGAGTGAGCCAGGGGTAGTCGTGACAACGCGTCTGCGCATGCGTTGTCTTCAGATTTCTTGTATCTGATCTCGTACGTGTAGGCAGACAGAATCAGGCCCCATCGCTGCATTCGTGCTGCAGCTAAGACCGGTACTGCAGTCTTGGGTCCAAATATTTTCACCAATGGCTGATGATCAGTGCACATCTTGAACTTGGTGACCCCGTAAATAATTCCGAGCGCCTCCTTCTCTATTTGCGAGTAGTTGGCTTCTGCCTCATTCAAAGTTCTTGATGCATAGGCAATGGGGCGTTCAGTGCCGTCGGGATACTCGTGAGACATCACAGCTCCCAGCCCGTACGGAGAGGCATCACAGCTCAGGACTAATGGTAAGTTGGCATCATAATGCACGAGAACTGGAGTAGAAACCAATGCCTTTTTGGCTTCATCAAATGACTGCTGACACTGTTGTGTCCAGATCCACTATTCTTCCTTGCGCAACAGTTGGTTCAGTGGATGAATGAGAGTCGACAAATTTGTCAGAAATTTTCCATGATAATTCAGCATTCCAAGCCAGGAACGTAGCTCGGTAACGTTGGTTGGCTCTGGTGCGGCTACGATATCGGCAATCTTGTCTTCTGTTGGAGACAAACCATCCGCGGAGATCACGTGACCCATGTAAACTACACAATCCTGCATGAATTTACACTTTTCCAATTTCACGCGAATCTTGTGACTATCCAGCCTTTGGAGAACTTTTTCCACGTTCCTCAGGTGTTCGGCATCATCACGGCCCGTTATCAGAATGTTGTCCTGGATACAAGCGACATGATCCAACCCCTGCAGGACTTGTTCCATTGATTTCTGGAATATGGCTGGTGACTCCAAATGGTAAACGAGTATAGGAAAATAGCCCTCTGTGAGTATTTATCGTGACGTAATCACGCGACTTGTCGTCCAGAAGTAACTGCTGATCTGCACTAGTGAGATCAATCTTGGTGAACTTTTGTCCACCCGCCAGTGTACTGAAGACATTTTCCGGTGTCGGTATGGGATACTGTTCGACTTTCAGACTTGGATTTAACGTGACTTTGTAGTCACCACATACTCGTACTGTTCCATCCTTCTTTGGAACACAGACTATGGATGTAGCCCATTCACTGTGACTGACACGCTCTATAATGTTCTCTTGTTCCAAACGATCAAGTTCACGTTCCACTGCAGGCTGCAAAGAATACGGAACAGTCCGCGCCTTAAAGAATTTGGGTGTTGCATCCTCCTTAATGTGAAACTTGGCAGATAGACCCTCAATGGTACCTAGCCCTGGCTGAAATACACTGGAATATTTATCCAAGATTTGATCCAGCTGTTTTGGAGCGTTGGCCTCAATTCGCTGAATTTTGGCCCAATCCAGTCGTATTTGCGACAGCCAATTTCGACCGAAAAGTGACGGTCCACTCTTTTCCACAATGATTAAGGGTAATTTGACTGATTGACCATAGCATGTAACTAGTACAGTAACTTGCCCTGACACTTTGATTTCTTCACCTGTGTAGGTCTGTAATTTACAGTTAGTGTTCTCTAGTAGCATATTGGGAAACAGCTCGTTACACGTGTCACGTGACATGAGTGACACACTGGCACGAGTATCCAACTCCATCTCATGGTTGGCACCATCAAGATTGACTGGTACCTTCAGGGACGACACATTTACTCCTTTAACAGGCCCCGATGGCATGTTAAAAATAGACAAGATTTCATCTTGACTTGAATTCGAGTGCTCTTGCACTTGATGCACTGATTTGGACTTTCCAATCCATTTCTGCTGTTTCGCCGGCTTATTACGGCAGATAGATTTAATGTGTCCTCTCCCCTTGCAGGAAAACCATGTTGCTTCCTTATATCTGCACTCATCTGCGGTGTGCATACTACTACCACATCGAAAACACTTTCCGTGACTGATTGACTTCCGGTTCCCATGGTAACTGGGTGACCGACCCCAATTACCTCCCTGTTTGTTTTTAAACCCGCCTGATTTTTGCACTTTATTTACTGTGGCATTGCCTGTAACCCCCTTCAGTTCATTGACCTCCTTTTCAGCCTGCTCCATGGATGAAGCAATCTCAAATGCTCTTTGAAAAGTATAACCTTCTGACAGTAATTTTCTCTGAATGTTCTGATTTCTCAGTCCACAAATTAGCCGATCACGAAGGCATTCATTCAAATTTGGACCAAATTCACACGTCGAGGCAAGTTTTTTAGCCGATGCCGTGAATTCAGCAACAGATTCACCTTCCTTTTGTTTCCGAGAATTGAAACGAAATCTCTCAGCTATGACAAGCCTCTTTGGGGCGAAATGTCCCTGTAGTACAGTTACTAGAGCGTCAAAAGACTTACTTGCTGGCTTCGCTGGGGCTACGAGATCCTTCAAGAACGAGTAGGCTCGTTCTCCCATCACAGAAATGAAGATCGCCACGCGTTTTGCGCCATTTTCAGGGGGAATTTCGTTAGCGACGAAATATTGTTCAATCCGCTCACAGTACGAGTCAAGATCGCCATTCTCGACATCAAACTCTTCAGTATGTCCCACGGTAGCCATCTCGTGGTATCGTATCGCTCAGCCTCGTCGCCGATTTATGTGATGTATCAAGATTGAAGATTAACTTGTCAGGGAAACAACAAACTCGTGGCCATTTAACAGACGGCAAACCGGAAGTGATTTATTACCGAGTAACACCAAAGAGTTCCAATACCACTCTCCAGCACTGGGGAGTTACCACAGAATAATATGGAGTATGCACGTAGGCCTTATTGTTGGTAAATATTCTACAACAACTTACTTACATTGCATCTTCAGATAAATTATCTATAATATCTCTAGGTATATAAATAAATACATTCGTGTACTCGCCCATACTTAAGGTTACATCAAACAATTAAAAGGCGTGGCAGAGGCCATTTCTGAAAGCCATATCTATCTTAGGTATATCCCAATCGACTGCGCCTGTATTCTCAAAAGGTTTTAATGAATCTAAGACAAACTGTGGTCATAATTTATGCAAAAACCAATTACTAGCCGTTGCTTTGCTGATTATTGGCGCAAGTATATTAAAAACTGTATATACTTATGCCATTTACAAAGTGGGTAACATTTATATCCAATTACTTTTAGGAGTAAATCGGCAGAAGTAAATGCAAGGGCCCTAAACCACTCGGTCACCTCAACTTCCAAAAAGTATCGGAGATTGCGTACATTTACTACCCCTCTGATAGACTGAATATGGCGCTTGTATTTACAGCTGGCGAGTTGGTGCCGAACTCTGAGGGCGCGGATTCGAGTCCCGCACGGGACTGGCCAATCCAGCACAAGTATTAGGGCTTTACCAAGAAAATGTCATCCTAAACATAATAGGATGTAACTATTCAAATATGTTTTAGCGTACGTACACTAAAGTTGATATAAAACAGGATTGGGGGCTTTATTTAACTGGATACTTTGTAACTAATCGGTTGTTCTTGCAGTGATCACCTGGGCGGGGGAAATTGCGTTCCGGCAGAATTTATACCATTTCAAAGTTGCAGAAAATGAAGCCATTGAAACCATCGTGGGAGAGGTAGGCCAACTTTGGTGTATTGTAAATGAGGCTACTATCACGTGACGCCATGGCACCTTCATCAGATGTTCAATACTCATATTCCATATACCGAAAGTTATAGGAAGCCCGCAAATCTGGTAGTATTGAAGGTGAGGATGATGACGTCACATCCGGTGATGTCACTTCCGGATGCATGACTTTCTGGTCAAATGTCATTTCCGGTCAATTCCTGGGGATGACGTCACTTCGGGGGGGGGGGGGTCCTAGGGGGTATTTAAAAAAAATACGAACTATATTTTTTACCAATGGTTTTGGTTCGATAAAATTGGTAAGTAATGCTCTAATTCTTGTCAAAAAATAATATTGCCCAACAAAAGGAAGAAAAATAGCACTCCCATGTGATTCGAACCCAGGATCCCGAGCTTTTTTTTTTTTTTTTTTTTTTTTCCATACTTTATTCTGTATTCCTGTTACACTTAACACTCCCAAGGTCCAGGATCCCTGGGGAGTGGGGCTTATTACTATCAGATGTTAACCACCATATATGACAGGGCATCATGCATACTATGGGTGCATGGCAACAGCAGTATTGTACTTAACACAGTGACATAGGTATTTCAATGATGGACATAGGCTAATGAAAATTACATAGGCTACTGAAAAATACATACTGGTATCTATCAACTCCGACTCGGTTACATATGAAATACATAGGCTTTGCGGTTACTAACTCCGATAAACTAGGACCACAAAGATATGTTGTAACAATGTAGTACATGTATGTAAAATGACTGAAATCATATCGCAGATGCTATATATTTACGAATATTTTCAGTTATCAGTTTATACTTGGAGATTTTGGATTTCTGTAAAACATCAATATTTTGCTTCAAGTAGACTTTAAAAGTTGTTAGATAGAGAGTTTCATTTGTATATTTTGATCTATATATGAAGTATCTTGCACAGGCAAGAACATACTCCAGTACCATTTTGATATTATATGGCAACTTCGTATGGGGAAAGTATACAAATCCAAACATTATCATTTTATCATCCATTGGGTCATCAAACTCATAGCCCCATGTACGAAATATCAAATGGAGCCATACGTGAAGATGTTCACAAAACATTTGTGCTGTAGAGCATGCATACATTGCATGTCGAACACTATCAACCTGGCCACATTTATCACACAAGTTGCTGGCCTTCACTTTGATTTTATGTAAGTAAACATTACATGGAAATAAATTATACAAAAGTTTAAATTGTAGTTGCTTTATTTTGTTTTCCACTGGTAGGTTACTTATGGTTTTATAAGCTGTCAATTCTGGTCTATCCAATTTTTCATTAGTTTGTAATGTCAAAAGCAAATTGTAAAAAAACTTACACTTGGTGCTGCAAGCATCCAAGTTGATATTGGTTATAACTGGTTTGTCTGGGAGCTTTGTCAAGCAATTGCGTGGGTTAAATAAATTGCTACCAAGTTTCTTTTTAACCGCTTTGGTGTAAATGTTAAACAAAATGTTGGTTGTTACCAAATTAAACTTTTCACTAAGTCTGTCAAACTTGAGAAAATTCCCACTTTCATCTAAAAGCTGCCAGACAAAAATGATCCCAGCTCCATACCAATCCTCATCAAAGAAGGATTTTCGCTTGTAAGTGAATCTTGTATTATTCCATATCACTTCATTAAATATGTCAGCAGAGATATCATTGATACTATTGTATCGATTCTGCACCTCTTTATAAAATTTCAGCATATCCAAATAGAAGGAATTTTTTAACAATAATTTGCTAGGGAGGAAATTACAGTGAAGAACAAGTTCCAACCCACCACATGATCTAAATGCCAAGTCAATAAAGGGCTTACATAAACTATTATTCAAGGAAAAATATCGAGCAAGCCAAACCAGTTTTAAAGCTTTGTTCATCAAGGTAAAATCAAGTGCTTTTATCCCTCCCTTTTGGATCCCGAGCTTGGTAACGTCTTATCAACTTAAATAATGTAACTTCGCTAATTTCACGGTGCTTTATTTTGACCTATGGTTGACCCGAAATGTTGCTATTTTTCCAAAGGGCGCTTATTAATTCCAGAAAATAGACTGTGAGATAACTTGTACTGGAGAAAACCCTTATAACCATAAAGTTGATCTGTAGCACTCAACATGCCTGCCGTTAGATCATCTGGAATCACTCCCACCCGTCAAATCACAGCAGCTGTCCGACTCACTGCATGGACACGTTGGTCATAAACCACAGGCGCCGGCCCTAATAATGTTAATTTCAGTGAAATAAAAGCGAAATTGTCAATATATTAAATGTTGCTGTTGTTGTTGTTTACGTACGTGCTAATTTATGGACGCACTGCTATATGTATTTTAATGATCACACCGTTATTCATGTCAAAGCTCTAGGGGTATATTCGTGTACTGCTGTATCTACGCATGAAGCTATGACGTCACACTAAGTACCCATGTTCCGCGGCCATTTTTGTTACCGATCGATCTTCGCTGCTGTCGACGATAATAAATTGAGAGTTTTCGGATTATCCTGACTGCAATACCCTTCGACCTGGAACTAAGTATATGATAAATTGGAAGTAGGATGTATACTTGTTCAGCTTGTAACGAATATTGGTATCACCTAAACGTTAAATCAGGACTAAACACAAGCCCAAACTGAAGCGCAATTCTGGAATGAAGAGTGCACGCAAACCCGGAAATATGACGGAAATCGGGGTCTACATGATGCCACAACGCTCAACATATATACGGGTATACGCCGGATATATGACTAAATGAACATACCGTCCAGTATTTGTGTCCATTCTTGGTCTGTGATATCAACGGAGATACTGCATAATGTTCCCGTTGACAAAGAAACTGTGCAAACTCTATACGGTGATATAATTAGCGGTAACGCAAGTGAAACTAGATGCCGGGAATTCCCCACAAAGTCTGCCTTGTGATAAACCGAACTAAACTGTACAATGGTGTGAGTTGTCTTTGACTGGATGGTGCAGATGGCGCTGCAGGAAAGTGTGACATTTCATACGGGCAACTAGACGTTACATGTACGTGTCCTGATGTGTATAAAAGACGAAGATCAGACATGGAAATCACTTCGGATCTGAACTGCAACCAGGTAACTAGACTCTTCTATTGGGCTTATAGACTGAACAGTGTATTGCATGCACAGACGTGTAATCGGTGGACGGTGCCTGTACGAAGAAGAGGGAACATAGGAAGTCCAGTGACTGTAGTATTAGTGAAGGGTATTGAGCAGTAGTGTTGTCGGCGAATGCTGGGCTGCGTTCGGGCGACCGGTAATATTCCAAGGGATATGGAATTGGGCTGCTGATACATGGGAGCACTATACCGCACTGGCGATAGCTAGGATGCAGCTGTATCTACCTGATTGGAGCTCGAAGGAAGAAGTCACTCTCACAAGCCAGCTTATGTGTTGGGGGCCCTGAAGTGTTCACGGTGGAGAGGCATAACGCTGTCTGAGAGCGTTCTCGCCGTGAAACGGGTGACAGAAAACTGGTACCAACCTGTGAGGGGAAGCAGGGCAATTTGATGTGATCTGAGACGTTGAAGGAAGTCTGTTTTATCGGTCGTCGTGAGTACCTCAGTCTGGGCCGTTTACGGTGCCTATGAGCGCGCCACCGAAGCAGCATCTCAAAACTCTTACGGATAGATTCGCTGCCAGAGACGTTATATTAGACCACATCATCTAGCCAGATACATCCTCGCAAGCCAGACTACACCTGGATAGAAGTCAGCCAAGATCACGGTTATTAGACGAACCTAGGGTGAGATAATAATCACACGGAAGAAGTGGCATCGCCGATACGTACAAACCAGGTGAAGACAGACGTATCCACGATGGAGAGACGAACCTAACTGTAGAGTGGAATTCTTACAAGAAGCAGACGTATCCACGGAGGGAAGACGAACCGACCTGTAGAAGGGAATACGTATCTACAAGGTAAACAGACGTATCCACGGCAGGAAGACGAGTCTATCTCTAGGAACATACGTACCTGCGAGGGGAAGACGGTCATATCTACGGTGAGAAGCCATGACACATTCAGGGGACTTTCTCGGGAAGATATACTTACCTTGGAGGGAAGACGATACGGAAACATCCTCGCAAGACAGGTTACAACTTTGGAAGAACGGACATATCCACGGTGGGAAGACGAACCTCCCTGTAGAGGAGATTTCTCACAAGGAGAAGCAGACGTATCCACGGTGGGAAGACGGAGCAATCTCTGGGACCATACGTACCTGTAAGGGGAAGACGGTCATATTCACGGTGGGAAGCCACGACGCTTTCGGGGGACGATATACCTACATTAGAGGGAAGAGAGCCGCTATATCCATAGCCTCGCTCCAACAGCTGGGAGAAGGACGTCGAGCCGCTATCCTTAGCCTCGCTCCAACGACATTCCATAGCAAGAGAGGGGCCAGCAGCCAGGCCGCCCCTACGATTACCTACCGTGTGGAAAGGGCCAGCAGCCAGGCCGCCCTTTACACGGCGCTTTATATTAACACTGTACATATTTACACCTTTGAACCGCGATCATCCTGTACATTTAACTGAATATTATTGCACATTAATTGACTCTATATCAGCCTTGGTTGTCTCTATACACTCTCCTACTTTCTCGATCCAGACTAGGTGACAGGCCGAAGTGAATCTCTAGTTGGCAAGGACTAGTGCCGGCAGGGACCGTGGCCTGACAGCTTTTACGCTACCATATAACGAGACCTAGCTCAGCTGACCGGCTCGGCACACGTTACAAGCTTATCCATCACTTTGTTGATGTTTTCGAGGATAAAGCTGTGGAAACGAGACATTTGGACAGTGTTCAGGCGGCTTGCGTTACGTACATGTACCTTGTTGTTACAACAACAACACGGCATATACAAATATAGACACGACATATGATATTCACTAATTTCTCTTTAATCAACCAAATTTACATAATTAGTGCAGCTGCCTGTGTCATAAACAGTGTCGTTAAACATGAGAATAAATATGACGTATGAAGGGTAATTCAAGGTAAACTCACATAATCCGGCTTCACAAAGGATTGCTCTACGAGGATAAGGTGACAGAACGGTGGAACAGTCTGGTCACGTCTTTCGGGGTGAGAGAACAAGAGAAGCTCGCCGTTTTGGTTTGTGGACCGAAGCTGGTGTTTCGTACGACTAATATACCGGTATGAAGAAACAGCTCTACTATTGGTTGCTGGGTACTCGCGTAAGCTGTGGCCCTACCGCTACCGTAGAGCTAATTCCCATGTTGAAGCCAGCATGGAGTGAACTAGTTACCTACATTTCGGGTAGGGCATTTTCTGTTGCAAAGTTACTTCCTTCAGCACACAGAGAGATTTTGCCTGATGATTTTGTCTTTGATCGACAATGCATAAAAAGAGTGCAAGACAGCGAGAAATGAAAACGAATCACTCTGGTTTAAGTTTTCAGAGCTATTTCAATTACTCACTCAGAAATTATGGCTACCTTTTAATCAGTAATTTGTTCAAGCAGTCAGCCCATCATGCCAATCCGTTGCAAAGATTGAGATCTAATTTTATCGCTGGCAAACTACTTTGATGTCAGACGGAGATCCTGTGAATAAACCGCAAGCTAACGAGATTTTGAGTACGAGATTGTATAATAGAGGCAAATACGTCAGAACTCATTCGAATCACCAAGATGTTTCAGGTAAACCCTCTGCGATGATTTAGGATTTGACCACTCCTTCCGACTGACAAATATAATTTATATGGAATGAACTATCCTCCTCTAAATGGTCAAAATACAAGGAATCCTATCAATTTTGCACATTTCCAAGGCAAGGAGCAACCGAGATGCAGTACATGTAGCGAGACGATAAAGTTAACTGATTTTAGAAAGGAAAGCCGGGAGAACGTTTTCGGCGAACCTAGTCAATCAGTGATAAATTCTGTTTCAAACAGTTGTTCATTGCAATGTTTCTCGAGGCGAAGTGGCTAGCAAACTGAATCTATAATACAACGCTCTACTGTCAGGATCGTTATATACAACAACACACCAACTGTAATCTCCATAAAATGAACACGGCTTGTCGTCACATTTCGTGTAACATACAGACTCACGCTGCTAGATCGAAGCATTTAATTCCATGATTGTTGTGTTTTTCTACCCAGAATCTCGTGAAGCAAAGGGACTTTCATGGTCAATGCGACAGTTCCGCCTAATTTTCAAAATTCGAAATTCAAATTTGTTTGTAGTTTGGTTAGGTTTTTGTTAGGGTATGTTTGTTTGGGTCATCGTCGCCGTGTGACCAATAAGGTTAGGTGCGACGTTAAACTTCAAACAACCAACCAACCGACAAACACCGAGCACGGCTGAAATTTTTTATTTTTTTGCGATGGAATAAATATTCGAATTGGAGCGATGCGAAGAGGTGAGAAAAATTGACGATGTCTGGCGACTAAAAAGCAACAATATGACTCTACAGGAAAGAATTCAGACCCGAGAATACGGAGGAATCTCTGACGTAATCTTAGTATATCAGCCGCACCTTTATTTTAGCTGTTCATGTGGAGACTATTATTCTCCATTTTACTGTTTTGTTTAATTGTCATTCTCAGCTGGCTTCAATTGTAATAAAGTGTGAATACATTAAACCCACGGTGAGCAATTTGAACATTTTATATGTGTAACTGTTAACGCTTAAATTCTGGTATAGATCTATTTAAATATTCACAAAACCACATGGTCTCTTGAAAAGAAACATGTCACATGATAATGATGGCTAAGGATAGCTATCCCCTTAGAGGCAGTTTTTGCACCCCCATGACAATTTGTCGTCTGTATCAATAAATATACAAGATAACCATAATAAAGTATATATTTTATGAAAGCATACATCGTAGGGATTTCTACTATATGATTTTTCCAACTGACGCTGCTACTGTGTAGAAAATATTACAATTTTAAAAAATTAAAATGAAAACAATAGCGTCCATTTTTCAATTGAAATTTCATGAAAACTGTTGGTCTTGTTTCAGCTTTGATGGTATACCTTGGTTTTGTTTTTATAACCTTGGTTTTGTTTTTATAACTATTTTACTAAAATAAATTGAAAAAAATGTACCTTATTACGATCGTTTGTCTTAAAAGTTGGATAATTAAAAAACGAAGCCGAACTTACAAAAAGTGAGATAAAGTTTTCTAGATCACCTTATAAGTAACAAGCATGCCAAATTTCAAAAGCGTAGCATGGATACTTTTCGAGAAATAAACGTTTGAATTTTGGATTTTGTACAAAAATGAAAGGCTAGAAATTGGGCAAAATGTGTCCAGCTATACATCTGACGAATTAATCCCTATTTTTTGCTTGAATTCTATTGTCAAATACATTTTTAATCTGTCTAATGGGACCTACTCGAATTCCTGTTTATTCTGGATAACTATTACACTAAGTTTTTTTCATCAAGTCGGTTTAAAGTCCAATTTAAACTTAAAAAACCTGCTAAAACTTGTTCACACCTGTGTAGATTACTTCACGGCGGGTGTCTGAGTGAAGTGTCACTGTCACAATTAGAAACAAAAATAAGGATGTTTGCATGGTTTTGATCAGAAGAGGGTACATTAATGTAAATAAGTAGGACTAATAGATAATTAGCTTACCATAATACTGCGGAAATGAGTTTTGGAAAGGGAAATTTAACAGACAAAAAAAATAGTAGCCAAGCCCAAGCTAAGGCAATCTGTTTACTTGTTCCAGGGCCTCGGAAACTAAATTTTCAATCCTAATATT